>QJNZ01000465.1:0-72892 GCA_004155055.1 Monosporascus sp. CRB-8-3
AGATATAGCCTTCAGCTCTTTTGTCCTTGCAATCCTAGGGCCACAAATCAAGGCCCTTTCAATCCTTTCAACCTTCCAACAATAAATCATCACATCTGCCGACATTAACTTCGAAAAGGAATTTAAATTAATAACGATAAAATATTTTCCTTTTACGTAATAATAGATTTATATTTTCTATATTAACAAGAACGTTATTTATTAAGTTAAGCGTAAATGGAAAAAGTTACCGTAAAAGTAGGAAAATATTAATAATAATAATAATAATAACGAAAAACAGGATAATTTTATTTTTAATAATTTTGCCGGCGTTGATAATTAACGAATTTGTTAATTTAACGTCCCCGGTTATAAAGGCGTTATACCATTTTTTAATTCCCTTCCTGCGGAAATCCCTTATACCTAAAAAGGTATCTTTTTATATTAGCAATATATAATATATTTCTAAACGGTGGAAAAGTTCGAAAACGTTTAATAACGGTTAATTAACAAATTCGGCGAAAGTTAAGAAAACGTTATTAAATATTTCGAAAATACGTATTTCTTATATCGGTATAAATAGATTAATTATTATACTTTAAATTACCGTAATTATAATATCCGGATTATATTTCCTATCGAATTAAATTATAAAAACCTTAAAAGTTACTTAATTAATAACCGTAGTAATTTGCTAAAGGTTACGGAAAACCTTAAACGTATAATTAAAAAAATAATAAATAATTATCGGGATACCTTTAATGCTTAAAGTACCCGTATATAAAAAACCTTCCTTAGCCGTACGTAATTCGGTTACCTTACGATAATATATTCCTATAAAACGGTTAACCTTATAACGATTAAACACCGCAAGGCCGAAACGTATATACCTTTACCAATCCGACCTTTAAAAACTTTACAACCTTACCTTTTTGGAAAATATGCTTTTAAAAGGCAATACGGCCTTCCATACGCTTTTAAAATTTTTAAAGTTATAGAAAAAAATAACGAACAGCTTTACGGTAATAAACTTCAAAAAAGCGATATTAATACTAAATAGCTAATAAGCCGGAACCTTGCTAATAGGGAACCGTTATTATTAATTAAAAAACTTTATATATAAAAGCCCCGTAAGTGACCTCGAAATGGTACCATTACCTTCCGTTAAGCGTTATTATATTACTATAAGCGAAAAAAACTTTATCTTATTATCCGCCGTTATCCTTTTTAATAAAAGCTGATTAATTTCGATTCGGACGAAAACAAGCCCTATTAAAGGGCGTTACGTAATAACGGAAACGTTTAACAGTTATAACGTAAAGGATTATTACAGGTAACTCGAGGAAAACCTTTATAAACAAAGCGTAAAAGATTAATAACTTTATAAATAGAACGCGAAGGATTAATAGCTTTACAAGTAAGGTACGAAGGATTAATAACCTTATAATCCACTTACGATACGGTCCGCGCTATATTACAGCTTTAACGGGATATAAAGGATTAATAAGCAGCGCGTACTATAAAACGGTAACGTATTAATAAAGCCCGAGATAAAACCCCCGACGTTAATTTCTACGAATATCGTAATATTGACGATATCCTAAAGAAAACTAAAAATTAAAAAAGTTAAAAAACTTAGGAAATAATTAACTTAACGAAGGATTAACTAATTTTTCTATATATTATTATGGTACGTTATATTTTATGTAATGTTAAAAAGTAACAGATATGTTATTAAAATGTTAGTATTAATTAAAAACGGTACAAATTACATATAAAATCAGGTATATCAGGTAGGTACACGCATTTAGGGGGTATAGGTAGGTCTTTTACAGGCTACTTGGAAGCTGACAGCTGTTAAGGTGGCTAGGAAAAATAAAATATAGCCCGAATAGGGCAGCTCATAATAACGCGTTATTTCGGCTATAACGGCTATCCCGAATCCTGAAGAAAGCGGCGCGTACGGCCGTAACGCTTCGGATCTCAGGGTAGAACGAGTTGGAAACTGACAGGTGGCAGATCTGTGGCGGCTGTAGGCAGCTGTTAAAAGTGGGACACAGCACGAATAGCAAGGGGGACATAGTACAAATAGCAAATCTCTATAATAAAACTGGGGACTTATAATGTAACATTCGTATCTATTTTAGAGCCTAGATCTAAAGAAGTTACCGCCTTTTTGGTTGACGTTATCTATATATATAAGTGGTAATATCGTAACTTTTCCGAATTAACGTTAAAGCTTTTTTTTATAATTACTTTAATTGTTTTATAATAATTTCGTAACGTTAATCTTTTAAAAAAAATCGCTTTAACTTAACGTTTTTACTATTTAGAAAAAGGATAATAAAAATTTCGTATTTATATTTCCGGATTTTAATTTTTTTTATAATAAAATAAGCGAAAAAATTATTATTAAAAAATTATTATAGTTATTATTATTTTAAATAAATTATAATTTAATTTAATATTTAATTAACTTAATTAAAAGTTAAAAAAACGTTTTACGAAAAAATTTAAAAGAAATTTATAAAAAGTTTTATAAAAACGTAACGTTTAAAAAAACCGAAAAAAAGGAAATTACGTTTACGAGAGTTAAGTTTTCGAATATAATAAAACGTTAAATTTATTAAAATTTTTATAAGGTTTTTTTATATAATAAAAAATAAATTTATTATTAAACGTTTTGCCGTTTTAAAATTTATATATAAAAGCTTTATTATTAATATGTAATTATATATTAAAAATTAGCTATAGAAAAAATACGGTAAAATTAAAATATATGAAAAAAAAGTAGATTATTTTAAAAAATATTAACACGGTTTAATTTCGTAAAAAGCTTTTTATAAATAAAAATTTAAAATATACCGTTTTCGTTAATAAAACGGTTACGGGAAATTTTATAAAAAAGTTAATAATAAAGTGTTAGATATTTATTTAGATTAATTGTTAGCTTACCTTATTAAGATCAGGCCTTATTTTTAAGGTTATAGCTGCGCTTACGGCGCAGTTGTAACTAGGGCTTTTTATTAAGAAGTAGCTGTAAGGGTTTAATGTACCAGCTAAACCTTTTTAAGAAAAAAACCTATAAAAATAATAAAACCTTAAAAATAAGGCCTGATAAAAAGTTATGATTTTTTCGTTCCGTTTAGTACGTTTTTATATAAATTCGAATTTTTTTTTAATATTATAACTTATATAATTTAACGCAGAATTAAAATCTTTATTTTTCAATATAAGCTTAATTTTAATTAGGATTAAATCTAGATTGTTATAAAGAGAAAATAACTTAAAATTCCGATTAATATATATTATAGCTTTTTACCTCTTTTAATTTAATATAATAATAACATAACTTTATAAGTTAAAATAATAATATATATAGTTTAAAATTCCCTATAATAAGCTTTAATATATATTTTTATTTTAATTAACCGAATATAAATAATATATTAAAAGGTTTAAAGTAAACATTTTAATTTTTCGAGTATTTAATTATTTAAAGTTAAACGTTTATTTTTATCCGATAATTTTACCGGTCTTTTACCGATATAAACGTTATAAATCTATATGCCGATATTATATATATAACCGATAACTTTACGGAAACTTTACGCCGTTAGTTTATTTACTTTGTATTAGGTATTATACTTAGTAAGTAAAGCCGTATTTTATAAAAGGAATAAATAAATACGGTATATAATCTGGTTTTCGGAAAGCTTAATATTTTTTTCATTATTAAAATAAACTTTAATTTTTTTTAATTATTTAAAATTTTTTTAATAATCGATTTAATTATTATTTAAATTATATTTTTAATTAAATTAATTAAAAAATAATAAATTTTTACGTTAATAATATTATATTTTATTTTTATTTTAATATTTATAAATACGAAAAAGTTTAATCCGGAAATATACGAACGTATAGTTATTAAATTATATAGTTATATTATTTTTAATGGCTTAATAGCTCAGTGGTCGCGAGCCTGGGTGTTTCTTTCAATTGCGACAGGCTTGGGCACCTTGTTACGGTTAACTGCAAAAGACAGCTGGTTCAAATCCAGCTTGGGCCACCGTTCCTCTAGGTGGCGCCAGCCTAGAGGAGCTAGACCAATTGGGGCTTCGGCTCCGCCACCGTGTCGGCGACAATTAAGGGGTGGCTAGGGGCTCTAGAACCAGTTACGATTAAGGGCGTTAAGAACTAATTAATTAATCGGGTGTATCTATTGTTAGTTACCGTATTATATAACCCGTATTGCGTTTTTCCGACCTTTGGTTAAGAAGGGACGGTTTTTAAAGGGGTGTTTCCCGGTCGTATCGTATAATCCTTTGTACATGTACTTAGTAAATGGATTAGCTTCCTGTATATAGCTAGCTAGATATCTTAATAGCACTTTACCTTGCATATTATTTTTAATTTTAAATAAGTATCGAACGATTAGTTTTAGTTTGTTATATTAAATCTTGTTTTCGAACAGCGGTATAATTTGGTTATAATCGATAAAGTATATTTATTATCGAAATAAAAAAAATTTCGGTTTAAATATATTAATATCCGTAATTTGCATTTTATTTTCCCTGTTTATATATATTTATTTACGTATATAATAATTGTTAATAACGTTATAAAGAAAAAGATTACGAAATATAATAATTTTTATTAAGTTAACAATTTTATTAAATATGGTTATAAAATGAAAATCCGGCGTTTAAATATTAATCGGCCCGAAATCGATATTGTTATTTTTTTTATATTTAAAAGTTAACGTTTAAATTAGGCGTATTTAAATTTTTTAATAATAAATATTTCTAAGTTATTAAATAATAACCCTAGGATTTAATTTAAACATTTACGTATTATTATTAAAATTATTATTTATGTTAATAATAAGGCGAAAATTATAGATATCTGTAATTATTTAATTAAAATATTAATAAACCGGGGATATTTATTAAAAGTTATAAAAACGGTTATTAAATTTTATAACTTTAAAATGCTTTATAATAATTAAGTTCGTATATATAACAAATTAAAAAAACTTAATGGTTTTATTCGTATAGTTATATTTATTATTATTTTTAGATTAAGTATAAATATTCCGGATATTAGTTAAATAATATAATAAAAAATACCGAAATATTTTTAAATAAAGGATTTATAATAGCGATTTAGTTAAACGGTTTATAGTTATAAACAACTAAATATGATTAATTATAAATAAGTTATATTATATATATTTTATTAAACGTTTAATAGGTGTAAAACCGAGTTATTTATTATGAAGAAAATTAAAATAACGAAGAAAATTTAAATCCGGTAAATTAAAAACCGTATTACTTATAAAAATATAAAAGTCGTAATAGAAAGCGAGGTAATAAATTTAAATAATAAGGAAAACGATACGTAATTTATCGCAGATAATCTTAATTAAGACAAAGTAATTATCGAATCTTAATTTTATCTTTGGATTAATTTAAATATTATTTTTATTATCCGTAAATTTCCGAAATAAATTAATACTAATTTACAGAACCGGATAAAAATAGGACCTTAATAATATACGTTATTTAACGGTAAATATATATATAAAACGATTTTGATATATTTAAAAAAATAAAGCTATTATATTAGAAAAGGATTTTAATAATTTAATTCCGATTAAGTTTTGTTATAATTTATATATGCCTGATTTTATTTATATATTTAAATTTTTAAATTTAAAGATATTTACGTAGAAATAGTTAAAAGCCGGTTTATTAAAGGCGGTTATTTAGGAAATGATAAAATTTTGATATAAATAATAAACAAACGAATTATTTTTTGCGTAATTATTTCCGTTTAATAATAAAAAGGTAAAATAAATATTTATTTTTATTAAACTTAAACGGTTTTTATTTAATACGTTTTTAAAAAAGTTAAATAAAGTTTAAGGTTTTTATTTAATTTAAAACGTAATTAAATTAATTAAAGTAATTTCCGGATTAGATAAATAGTAATATTAAGACGTTTTAAAAAACCGCCTTTTATCCGTATTATATTTAATTTACGAAAAAGCTGTATTTATTATTTTACGGAAAATACGGGAAATTTTTCGTAAACGGTATAATTTGCTTAATCGAAAATAAAAGCGCTATATTCCTATATTTCGAACCGATTTATATAGGTTACGGATTATTACTGTATTATAAGTTCGATAAATTTCGGAAAAAATTACAAGGCCGCTATAAATTACGCCAGGTTTTAATTAGGGTATATTATATATAACCGTCCAGTTTAAACTAGTAATTAATGATTTAATAGTAAATTTAATAATTTAAATATTAACCCGGTATACGGTTTATACGTTTTCGTAATTTAAAGTTATAACTTTAATTATAGTAACGTTTATAATTATACGCGTAGTTTACGGTATATTAAACGATTTTAATTAAAAGTTTATTTTATTTCCGTTATTTATAACGCTAGTACGAAACTTATTATTTTTTAATATTTTTAATTTGTTAACCGTATATTTGTTACCGTATTTATATTCGCATAATTCGTTTACTTTTATATCGTTACCGGAATTGCCGGGGTTATTAAAATATAATAATACGTAATTTAACGTTTTAAATAATATATCGGAAACCGGATCCGAAATAATAATCCTTATTAAGATTAAGGAATTACGCGTTAAAAGTAAACAGTATTTATCCGATGATAATAATAGTAGCAAGTTAAAAGCTAATTACGATATTAGGTTAAAAAGTAAAAAATAAAGTTTAAATAGCTTTAATTAGGATATATAATAAGAAATACGTTTAATTTTAACGCAGTAGTACGGTTTTAAAACGCAAAAAATATATATATATACGTAATATTAATTAAAGTTATTAATAATATTATTTACTTATTATATTCGTTATTTTCGCTAATTTTTAATACGTTAAGTTATATATACAAGGTAAAATGCAATTAAGGTATCTAGCTAGCTATATAGGAAGCTGATTTACTTACTAAATACGTATACGAAAAATTGCATAAACGCAACCGGGAAACACCCCTTTAAAAACCGTCCTTTCTTAATTAAAAGCCGGAAAAACGTAATACGGATTATATAATATACGGCAACTAACGATAAGATATACCCGATTAATTAATTAATTCCCAACGCCCCTAATCGTAACTGGTTCAAACCCTAGTCACCCCTTAATTGTCGCCGACACGGTAACGGAGCCGAAGCCCCATAATCTAGCTCCTTTAAGCTGGCGCCACCTAAAGGAACGGCGGCCCAAGCTAGATTTAAACCAACTGTTTTTTACGCCCAACCGTAATAGGGTGCCTAAGCCTGTTGCAATTAAAAAAGACACCCAGGTTCGTAATTACTGAGCTATTAGGCCGTTAGGTTATATATAAATATTAGTTTTTTTTAATCCGGATTAATTATATATTATAATAAATATATAATAAACCTTTTAAACTGGGAAAAGTAACGAATATATATATTACGCGTTTTAAATTAAAATTTATCGTAATTATTAATAAATATTCCTTTTTAATTTATAATTTTTAATTTATAACGCCGAATTAAAATTTCTTAAATCCTGTTTTCCGGTTCTTTTTTTTAAATTTATTATATTAACTTTTAAAATAATTTTATTTTTTCTAATTTTTAAAATATTTTAGCTTAAATTAATTAATTAGTATAGGGAATTAATTATGCGAGTAAATAAATAATATAGATAATTTTTCGCTAATATTAAAAAAATTATTTATTTATTACGTATATAATTATTCCGGCGTCCGTTTTTTTTAAATATTAATTTAAAATATTTAAAATCCTGGTTTTATAACGGATTTTGATTAAAATTTCGTTACGTTTTTCTCGGGGATCTAAGGTTTACCGGTATTTCTAGTTGTAGTTTTTGAAATTTTGTTATCCGAAATAAACGATACGTAAAAGTATAAACTTTTTTTTTGGTGCCGTTTTTTTTTGTTAATATAACTAAGGTTTCGGATAAAGTTAAAAGTTTTCTGTTTTAAAATTTTATATCCGTATAATAATAATAAAATATTCTAGATAATTATTAAAGTTTTCGAGATTAATACTAAATATGTTACGGTATTTTTAAATTTAATTTTTATATATAATTATTTAATTATTAATTAAATAATTATAATTGCGGATTTTCCTTTTGCTTAATATTATAAAAATAACGTTTATATAATATATATTATATAATATATTCCGGTTTTATATTTTTAATCGAGATTACGAAATTATTACATTCCTGGTATTATTTATATTATATAAGTTATTATCGTATATAAATATTCGAAAACGTTAAACGGCCCGAATTGTACGGGTTTTTAAAAAATAAGTGCCGGTTGAATTTATAATATAGAAAATATCTGTTTTACGGTTTAAAGATTTATTATTTAATAATTTGTATTTTTTATATCGTTAATTTTATTGCTATATTTTAATATAATAAAAAAACAAATAAAGTTTTATATTATTTTGTTATTTTTTTTAAGTTTAGTAAAAACGGATATTAAAAGCCGTTATTATATATATATAACCGAGGTTCTCGAATATCTATTAAAATATAATTCCGATATTATCGTTAATAAAATATATATTAAGGTATATATAATAATAAGCAAACTATATTTTTTAATATAACTTAATAAATTCCGTTTTATTAAATAATTCTATAACGATAATTAAAAATAATTTTTCAATTGGTATAAAGTTTAGAAAAACAGTATATATAATTAAGGTTAATTTAAGAAAATTAATACCGCAGTTAATATAAGTTATATCGAAAATTAATTTAATAATATTTATATTTTTATATATATTTTAATTTTTTATTATATAGCTATATAAATTACGGATACGATCGTTATATTTTACCTTATTAAATAATTATAATGTTATTATATTAACTGCTTAATATTAGGTATTATATAAAAAATATTAATATATAGAAAACCCGGGAATAATATATATTTACTAATTTTGTTTTAAATTAATTAAACTTAAAAATGGGAATATAAAATATAAAATGTATAGGATAAAGTAAAGTTCGTATACTAAGTAATATCCGAATATATTATTAATAATAATAAAAAATATAAAGGAATTTATAATATATAAATAAAACTTACGGATAATTAATAAATTATAAAAAAAACCGAAAGTAATATATATAATTAGGATTAAAATATATACGAACTTTAGGATTATATAGTTATAAATATATAAATAGCTAGGTTTATATAAGTTATTAAATATTAATCTAAAAGCTATTAATATTTTTTTCTATAACGAAATAATAATATGCAAGGTCGTTGGATTCAAGCCGTATTATCCAGGCTGAGCCAAAGATACGAAGTAATTACACTAATAATTAATACGATAGATACTCTACCACGAAATAATAATATATAGGGAAAAAACTAATAACCGTATATAAATTATATAATATTTTTTTTATTACGAATTTCTTAATATAATTTATAATATTCCTTTAATTAAATATATATTAAATAAAATTATTATAATTATTTAATATTTATTACTATTTATTTTATTATTATTTATTTTATAATTACTTTATAACTTTTTTATATCTTATTATATTATAATACTTAAATTTAATTTATTTGTAATATAATTATTATTATTAATCCGTTTTTATTTAATATTTAAAATCCTTATTATAATATATATATTTATATACTTATTATAATACGGGATATAAATAATTTTACCGATATATTAAATATAGCTGTTAATAATACCGTAAATATTAAACGTTAAATAAGCCCGGCAAATTTTAAACCCCCGGCTAAATAAAAAAAGGCGGTTAGATTTATTAGTAATGCTTTTTAAAAATAACTTTACGGATAGGTAATAAAAAATCGATTTTATAAATAGCTGGAATTATTATTAAAATAACCTTAAAAACGGGTAATAAAAACTTAATTTTAAAAACAGCTGTAATTATTATTAAAATAATTTTAAGAACCGATAATAAGAACCCGATTTAAAAAATAATAAAAGTTATTATTAAAACTTGCGGTATAACGTATTTTGTAATTTCGTTTTAATTAAAACGTTTTCGTATTATTTATATAATATTCGATTATTTTAAAATATAAAATATTTTTTACGGAAAGTATATATTATACGTAACCGCTTCTAAATATTAAATATATGTTATAAAGTTATATTAATATAAGGAAAAATTGGAAAGTTATAAGTATTTTATGTTCTGGTATTAATAGAAATATATATTAATTAGGAAAATTTTACGATTAATTGAGATTTACGAATTTGGCGGTATTACGAAAGGTTTGTATTTTAAATAGGATTTTTTATTATATAAAAACGCGGTATTTATATGAATATTAAATGTTAATAATGCAGTTCGGAATATTTTAAGTAATAATAACCGGTAAAATATGATTTACGTTATGGCGGATTATACCAACTTTATAGGTTATTAAATTATTAAATTAGTTACGGATTTTCGATTAATTACGGTTTTTATAATTTAGCGAAAGAGATATATAAACCGAGTACTTTATAAACGATACGAAAAAAGGGTTATAACTTTATAAACCGGGCCGATTAGCCAGGAAATATATATTATATAGCCGTTTTATAAATGTTATAATTTACGGAGTTATACGGGCGATAAGTATATAAATTACGTATAGGAATACGGTAAAAAATGTTTATACGTAATTTTTTAAATATTCGGAATTGTTATATAATTCGAATAAAGATTTTTAAAAGGATATAAACGTAAATATTACGTTTAAAATAAATAAAAACTTAAGTCCCGAAAATATAAAAGGAGTTATTAATATATAAGTTACGATAATACGTAAAAAGGGCAGAATAAAACGAAAAAAAATTAATAAATACGTAAAAACGTTAATTGGTAAATTAATTATAAATAAGATATATAAGTTAATACGAAATTATGTAATATATTTAGTTATAAGTAATACGATATTATTAATACGTTGATTTATTTTAATATAAAAGATTTATATTATATTATTATAACCAGAATATATAAATAAAATACAGCTAATTAAAATTACGTAATATTTAGTTATATTAATATTAAAAATATAGCAAAATCCCTATATTAATTTTAATAAGATAAAAAATAATAAGAAGATAAAAAGTTATAATAGTAATTTATTTTTATCTAATAAGTTTTTATTTTATTTATCCGATAACGATATAATTAATAACGGATTATTTTAATTAAAACCGTTTACCGAATTATTTATAATTTATATTATAAAGTTATTGTCGGCATTGCGCGAGTGAGCCTCCCAGCCGACATTAGTTGAGAAATTGCGTACTTACGGGGACCCAGTAATCGGCTTCGGGATAAGGCTTTTCGTAACCGAGGCGTATAATCTATTATTACCGTAAAAACCATTAATAATTGCCGTATTCGAAAATACTGGGTAAAGTATTTATTATGTTAATTATTGGTATAATTACTTCGTATTTTTGGTTTAGCCTGGATAATACGGTTTGAACCTAACGACCTTGCAAAAGATAAAATATTTACGAATTATTTATTAAATTATTTACGTTATTAAATAACGTACTGTTAATAAATAACGATAAAAGATTTTCGTCGGATAAATTCTTATTTATTAACCCGTTTTAATTAAAACCTTACAATTCCTTCCTTATTTATCTAGCGTAATTAAAATACTTAAAAACTATATTATACGTAATAATCTCGAACTTAACGATAATTAACCGAGAGCATATATACTCCATGAACTCGGTAAATTACGTTTTCGAAAAAAGATTTTCGATTAAGGCATTTTTAATAATTCCTTATACGCCAAACGCTTTTTTTATAAATAATTCGTATTAAACGCGTAATTCTTATAAGAATATCGCAAATATACGAACGTTATATATATAAAAAATAAAAAGTTTAAATAAATAAAACTTCGGCAATTTCTAATATAATTATATTATCTTATGTAAAAATTAACGATTTATCTTTAAGGTTACTTACGTCATATATATTCTGTTTATATTATCAAGCTAATATATATGTATAAATATAAATAAAAAATTTATTTATATATAAAACAAAATAAAAACCGAAAAAAATTACCGTTTCCTATTATATAAATCGGCTATTTCGGTTTAATTAACTTATATTTTCCGGATATAACTAGTTATTTTCTAATTTTTATAAATAAAATAAAAACGTTTCGAAAACCGATAAAATTATTTTTCTTTAAATTTATATATTACCTGGAAATTCTTTCGATATACGTTATAGGTACCGTCGATAATAGCTTCGTTTTTATTAATTATACCTAATAAAATCGAACGGCGTTTATTATATAATATACGTTTTAATTTAAGAAAACCGGGAAATTTTTGCTTATTACGTTTATAAAACGTATTAACCGAAATAAAGAAAAAAATCCGGATAATATTCATTATAAATTAATAGAAAATATTAAGTAATATCAGATATTATTATAACGTTTCGTAAAACCATTTTATTTTATAATATTAATTAAAACGGAATATAGATTATTTTAACTTTCTTTTAAAAATCTAATTATAATAACGAGTAAGGGCGATAATAAAGTTCCGTATAATAAAATTATATCGAAACGTTATATTACGAACATAATCCTAGATATTAAAGTTATCGTATTAAAATACGATATCGTTTTATTATATTTAACTAAAAAACGAAACTTATTTTAATTAATATTATATTATTATAAAGGATACGGTACGGTTATTTTAATTTCTTTTAATAATTAATTTATATTTTTATTTAACGTAATATAATTTTTATAAATATTTAAACCTTTTAATATTTTAATCTTATCCCGTAATGCATTTAAGGTTAATAAAAACCTGCCTAATAAATGAGATAAATAACTGCCGTTAATCTTAGAAACGCTTTTAATTATAATAGCTAATACTATAAAAAAAATACGTAAAAATATCCGGATCGTTATTATTACAAAACCGTTTCGTTTTCCGCTTCGTACTATATAATTACCTAATTTAAAAGTTTAAAGCAGTTAAAAACCAGTGTTTTTATAAACCGTTAACCTTTATCCAAGGTAATATAAATT
Source organism: Monosporascus sp. CRB-8-3 (assembly GCA_004155055.1). NCBI lineage: Eukaryota > Fungi > Ascomycota > Sordariomycetes > Xylariales > Monosporascus > Monosporascus sp. CRB-8-3. The sequence goes on from QJNZ01000465.1 coordinate 13,126, forward strand.
ATGTTAATATCGAGTAATAAATCCTCCGGCAGATGGCGGAATCCAGGTTTTTTTGCGAAAGTTATAAGTTTCCCGTATAATATATTATGGTATTTACATATAACGGAATTCTAATTAATAAAAATTATAAATTCCTGTTAACTTTTATATGTTAATAGCTTATTGCGTATTCGTTTTTCTTTTAATACGTTAATTAACCGGTTAATTTAAGCGGTCGAACTGGTAGTTTAGTTTATATCGTTGCAAAAAACCTAATTACGAATGAAATTTTCAAACGTTATATTAATTTTTTTATATTAATACCAAAAATTTAATATATACGTACGTATATTTTGTTCTAAAGGCGTAACGCGGTAAAATTAGGAAAATTCGGATTTATCGTATTTTAATAACGGTAACGAAAACGTAACGGGTTCGGGCTGCAGTTATTATATACGTTAAGGTTTAAAAGTAATAAACGGGTCTTAATTAAAACTAAAATAATATTAATAATAAGCCATAATCGGAATAACCGTATAAATATATATATATGATTACAGAAAACGTCTAGTTATTAAATTATTACAGATTTTCGTTTTTTCAAAAAAGTAAATATATTAAACGGACCTTTTTTTCGCATAACTACAACTCAGGCCTTGCTGGCTCGTTAAAGGTATTTGGGATTTGATTGGTTAATTTTTAACGTTATGGAACGGTACTTGAGTAACTTTAAAAAAGTCAGAAAACGAGCCAGGGAGGCCTGAGCTAGCTAAGGTAATTGTTAGCTCACTGAGCCACGAACCCCTATTAAGTCGTATCAGCAACTGTTGTTGGACAGTCTCGTATCAGGATTTATATGGGGTCCTGTCCTAGCCTAGTCTTCTTAGCTACAGAGGGCTGTATTCTTACATAAAGTTATAAAAAGGACGATATTTTTTAAAATTAAAGCGAAAAATAATATTTTTATTTTTAATATTAATATAAATATATCGGGCGATAAGAAAAATAAGTTCTTAATTTACGGTATTTTTATCGTAAACCGTAATAACGATATTATTTTTAATTAAATAATAAAAGATTTCGAAAGAAAAAAGACCGAAAATAAATTTATATTAATAGATTTTTACAATTTTAACCGGGTATAAAGTTTTAAAAATATAAAAAAAGTAATAAATTATTTCGTTAATAGATTTACGGATAATACTAGAGATTTTAATTGTTTAATAATTTAAAGTCGAAAAAATAAAAGGTAATATATTTAAAGATTTTAATTAACCGAATCTAGTAATTTCGACTAAAATAACTATATAAATTTATAAATACGGAAAAGTTAAAGTAACAAGAGTTAATAATTTAAAAAAAATTATAAATATCGAAAAACTTAAATTTTTTTTAAAGAAATTAACGTTTAAAAAAAATTCTACATTTTAAAATAGTAATAACAGCTTTTTTAAGCTTTAAACTATAGATTTTTAATAAGATTAATAGCTTTATTTATATTTACGCTCGAAATTAATTTTACCTTTTACGAAAAGTCGCGATTAAAAATATAAATTATAATTTGTTAAATAAAAACGAATTTTTTTAAGTTATTAAGTTTTATAATTTAAAAGCAAAAAAATCCGATAATTCCGGGGAAAAAATTATATTACTTTAGGTATACGTTATTCATGTTTAATACGCATAACGAAAATCACAGCTAAAATGGGCTAGATTCGGTATTTAACGTCTTGGCTGGGTATTTCGTACCCAAAAGGTGGTGTCATTAGGCCATTAGTCCCCTTATTTTGAGCGTTGCTATTCGGGCTATATTGATTTTTCTAAACGGGCTATAGCCCCACCCTGCCAGCTGTTTGCCATGCGGTCGCAGCCCTGGTACTTCCTAGTTCTCCACTTATGATAAAACATGTTAAAACGTACCCGTTTTCCTTGATTTCTACATATCGCATTATTATTGCTATTATATGCAGTTCGATATAACCTTTATTAAATTAACATTTACATTTTAATTGCGAACAAACACTTTGCAATTGCGCTTCGTAATAACGTTTTTCCAGGCCGGCAAGATTATAAATACGTTCCGCCGCCGCCGCCACCGCCGCCTGCGAAGCGCCAGCGTTTTAGCAAAGACCGTGATGGGGTGGAATTCGAGGAATTTTATTAATATAATAATGTTATGTCTATATCGCAATGCTGGTGTTGGGGTTGCAATATGACAATATCCTTAATTAACCGTTGTTTTAGGTATGATTTTAAGGCCCAATTGATAAGGGGTGGCATTGCATGTACCATCGGAAACATTTGTGGGGCGACAGCTGTTATATGTGGGTCATAGCCCGTTTAGAAAAATCAATATAGCCCGAATAGCAACGCTCCTTATTTTTGCCCTTAAGCCCGTTGTCGTTCAGGCCCTAAGTAAACATTCTTACACACGACGACTTCGATCTTGAGTTGCATAGTACGTGGACAGTCAAGCCTGTATGTAGGGCTGTATGAATGGGTGCATTTACAGGAGGGTACTTAGCAATAACAACCTCTCAAACTGGAGCTACAAGACACAGGAAGAACAGGTGATCGGCCCCGCGCCTCCGGCGGGTGACTGCATACGCATGTAAGACGATTCCCTGAGCTGAGGGGCTTTGTCTTGGATCGCTATGCAAACCCGTGCCAAGTCATGATGACACTATCATCAGACAACCTGCTGCCTACGAAGGATCCGATAACGTGGATCTGGGACAGAAGATATCGACGTATAATAAATCGCCGGGGACGGCTCACATGATTGTTGGCGCACCGTGTCGTCTAATGTTCGTACTAATTAACTCCCTAAGCTGGAGGAGGCGCTTGTTACCTCGCCACGCTACTCGGTTTGCTTATGCTGGAACGACGACCTATTATGTATCGGTCGTGTGTATTAGGCAATAAGGATGACGATGTTACGGATGTGTGAGATCTTGTACCGGAGACATGGACGCCACGCCCGATAGGAAGCGCACATCGGGAGAATTGCGCAACGAATTGCGGCATGGGGAACCAGGCTGCCCATGATACCACCCAGCATGGTGGCGAGAGGTTCAACACATCCAAATCTAACCCGGAGCCAGAGCTACCATACATACCCTACCCATACGCTAATTACTCATGATTCTTAGGATGTGTGCTCAAACGGTGTTTCCAGGGCTTCCGCTTCGCCAGAGAAGCTACTGCAAGCACTTTAACTTGGATCCGCGAAGACCCGGCGCAACCGCGTCTGGCCGTGACGCTATCTGCTGGAAGGCTATAAGACGTTAGTCATAACAAAATTTTAGCGGGTTATTAGCCTAAAACAGAAGCTAAGCCCACTAAAGTTCCATTAAGTTACGTTATATTACAAAAACGCAAGTATAAAAACGCTTTAAATATTAATATTAATAATATTACTATTTATTATTTTATTTAATATTACGTTTTTATTAATTTTTAATATAAAATTAAAATAAAATAAAACGAAAATAAAAGGCTAAAAATATTAAAAGTTATATATTACTTTTTTATATCTATTACCGGCTCGTTTAATATTATAATTTTTTTTAATAAATTAATTACCTTAATAAAAAGGATAAAAACTATATAATAATTGTTTTAATACGATATACGCGCGTTAAAATATTAATTGTTATTTTTCGATATTAAGTAAAGCGGTATTAAATACGCTATAAGATGCGTTATAGGGCTGAACTTTTTAAAATATTTCAAACGACCCTTTTTTCTTTTTATAGTTATATTCTTTTCCTATATTTTATATTTTACATAGACGTATTTTTATAACGAAAAATTATAAAATTAATCGGATTATAAATTTATTATTTATGTTAGGATATGTGTCAGATATAGGGGATATCAGTTGTATTATTCTATTAGGCTAAGTTGCGTGTGTTTCTCGTATGCGTACAGTTTTTCTGTAGCCTGATAACGGAACATATATTTTCCGATTAGAAGGACCCTTTCCGTATTTAGGGTACGTTTAACACCTTTTGCTAGCTGATATACCCCTTTAACGCCCTAAAGCATTTATAGTATTAATCGTTATTTATTATTACTTTCTAAAGCTATAGTTTTCTATTCGACCTTTTTTCCGGCGATTAAATCCTTTTAATTAGTTAATTCCTTCTTTAAAATTATTCGCAAGGTATTTTTCCGCCGTTTAAAGGTTTCCGTAATATCTACTAATTCTAGTTATTTTTTAAAATATTTAAACGGTTTACGTAATAAGGCTTTAATTAGTTTATTAGCTAGTATATTGCTTATAAACGTATAGTCCACTTTGATTAAGTTTCTTTCTGCGGCTTTTCGTAATTAATAATTATATATATTTACGTACCGCAATTTCGTTTGCAATAAGGCGACGTCGGCGTTAATAAGCCGTATAATCTGTTAATTGTTATATTATATGTTTAGCGGTTTAATATTTAAGATAATTTTTAGTTTTTTAATTAATCGAAAGTTAAATAAGGTTTTTTTTGCAGTTTACGTAAGGGATAATAATTCCGCTTTTATTATAAAAGTAATTACTATATTTTGCTTATTCGTTCGTTATTTTATTATTTTTTTTAAATAGTTTTATAACGTAAACTTAGGAGTTTTTCGATCGACCGTATTATCCGTAAAAAAAACGTTATTTTAAGTATTTAACGAATTTTCGTTTTCGAACTATAACGTTAACGTTTTGGTTCCGATTAGGTATAATATAATTCGATTAACAGCTTTGTAATATACGTCGTTAGGGTTTAAATTAAAACGGGTAAGTCGAAATATGGTAAAGGATATATCGGGTTACGTATTAATCGTTACGTAAAAGATAAACCCGATTTTTTTTAATATTTGTTAATAAAGCCTAAATAAGCTAAATTAAGATTTTATAATAACTTAACGTTAATTATAAACGTTTTTAAGAAATTATTTAAATTTTTTTAAGGATTAAGTTAATTAATTTGTTTATAAAATTTAATTAAAATAATTAGAATTTCCTGTTAAATTTATTTTTAATTATTTCGATACCGAAGAATTACTATAAGTTTTTACCTTTTATAAAGGTATACCGTTTCCGTATTTACTAAATTAATTAATTAACGAGGTCTTAGTTTTTTTTGCGATGTATTATAACGATATCGTTTATAAAAAAATAAGCATTTTTTAATAAGTAAAATAATAAGGTTTATAAGAAACGGGGCTACATCTTAATTTTTTAAACGTCCCGATAAAATCTTTCAGTTATAATAACGGTAATTTTTTTAAATTATATAAAAAAAATTTAATTAAAAAAGCTTTTTTACGTTAAGGGTATTTTAAAGGCGTTTTTATATATACTTTATAAGGTAAATTAACGTTAACAAAGGTATTAATAACGTTATATTATTTAAGCTTTAAGTCGAATTTAGCAGCTATAACGATTAATGCCTTAAACGATTTTTTAATTAAAGTAAATACGTATATATTATTATATACGTTTTTTAGCTATTAATTACTTCGTATAATAAGATATACTTTATATTTTTGCAACTAGTTATATTTATTAAATTTGTAAACGTATACTTATATATATTTTAAGATTTATTTCCTTTTAATAAAAAATTAAATAATTATTTTCTGTCAGATATTTATTTAGACCAATTGTTAGCTCTACTGAGCTACGAACCCCGTAGGTCGTATTAGCGACTGTTATTAGACAGCTTTTTATTAGGATTTATATAAGGTCCTATCCTAGCCTAGTTTTTTTGGCTATAAGGGGCTATATTCTTATAATTACTTCCCTTCTTAAAAGCCTTAGTTTTTAAGGTTACCGCGTTACCTTTTTATGCGACCGGATTTTTATGCAGGATTTCTTTGTCTAATAATAACTACCCGTACTTAGCTAAGTTTAACAGTAACGTTTTTGGCTAAATTTTATTTAGCTAAGGCCAGGGGAAAAAACCCTATCGTAATTTTCCTTATAAATTATGGCAGCATAATACGTACAAAGATAAAAGGTTTAAAACGCGATTTTTATAACTTCTAACCGTTTTATTTTTGGTTTTATCGCCTTATTTTCTAGCGGTACAACTTTTTTATACGCGTTATTTTACGCAATTTTAAATTTATTTATTCGGCTTTTTCTGGCTATCTATTTAGCTTTTTAGCCTTTTAAATATTTTAATACGTACATATTTTTAGTACGACTTAATATATAATAAGGGTAATTAATCCCATAACATCCCCGTAATAAGTAATTAATCTATTTTAGAAAATATGCCCCCCGAAAAAATTAAATTATTAAGCTGTCGGGTGTTAAATAAGTTATTAATATAATTATTAAATATTTATTTAAACTAATTATTAGCTTTACTAAGCTACGAACCCTATAAATCGTATTAGCGACTGTTATTAGATAGCTTCTTATCAGGATTTATATGGGGTCCTGTCCTAGTCTAATCTTCTTAACTACAGGGGGCTGTATTCTTATATTTTCCAGGATTATATTTCCTTATAATTTTATAAATAAGCTTTTTCGGTTTTACGAAATATTTCCTTTAGCGGGTATATATTTAGTTTTTTATAACTTTACGGCGGTAACGATAAATTACGTTTATATATCCGATTTTGCAACTTTAATACCTTTTTATATATTAAGGTATTATTATTTTTCCGATTAAAGTAATGCGTATTTTAAGTAATTAATTTCTTTAAATTTCCGTAATTTACCGGCCGGTTATCATACGTATTTATAAAGAGGGTTAAACGTTTTATATTAAATACGGTTTTTTATATTTTGTATTCGTTTCGGATAATATTTTTTTGGTACGGAATATACGGGGGGCTTACGTTTATTACCCGTAAAGTGCTTTCGTTTTTTACCGTTATTTTAAATTAAATAATATAAAAGGAATTTAAGGTTATTTTTATTCCTTTTATTAACGTAATAATCGTAATAATTATTAAGGCAAACGTTAATAACGGTAATAATTTAAAGGACGGAAATAATTCGAATATAACGGTCGTATAAAAATAATTAGTTCTTTATAAATAAGCTTATTTTTCCTTATTCTATACGTCTTTTACGTTAATACTCTTTTGGACCTATTTTTTCTGTTTAGCCGGTAACTGAATTATTCCGTTTAAGTTTTTATCTTTTTATTATATGTAAATTAGATGGTTATTATTTTAATTAGGTATTTTTACCTATTGGAATAGTTTTTATAACTTTTTTAATTACGTATAAAAGGTTATTTTTTAAGTTTTTGATATTACTTAAAAAGGTAACTTTTTTATTAAATTATACGTTTCGAATAATAATAAGCTTATTAATTAGCGGGTTTTAAATTTCGTAAATATTCGTAGATTAATAACCGATTAAAAAGTTAATTTACATTTTGGAATTTAGTTTTTAAAAAAAATTATAACGGTAGTTATTATAATGTAAATTATATAGTTATATGTTTATAGGTAAACTTATTATAATTTTCGATTAAATATTATAATGCCGTTTTTATACGTTAAGTAAATATAATAAACCTTATATAAACTTTATTAAAAAAAATACGTATTTAAAAGTACGGTTGTATAAATATATTATTATTTTAAGGATATATACGATTAAAAACGAAAATAATTTAATACTATTCGGTATTATAATCGTTTTTTCTTTAATTATACTTTTTAAACGTTTTGTACCCTTATTTTAAGCTTAGGTATAACGTCCTATACGATTAAGCTGGATATACGATTAAGCTGGACACTTTTTTAGCTATTCCAACTTCCTATTTTTAATCGTATATTTCTTAATATTAATATTATGGAACGTTTTATAAAAAAAGCGAGAATAAACTTAGCCGTTTAAGTTAAAAAACGAAACCCGAAATTTAATTATAAAAAGTTTAATTTTATTTATAACGTCCCTTATTTTACCTTATAAACGCGATATACCAATAAACGCGCCCGAACCGATATTATTTTTTTTAAATAGAAATTAACGCTAACCGAAAAGATATCGATTATTAACCGAATTTTTAATTTAAATATACGAACGTTTTTTATCCGGCTTTAACATATTAAAAATATGGCGAATTTATTATTAATCTAATACGTTATAAAACGCGTCGGAATTAATTAGGCGTTATATTTTATTAAACGGCAAAAAAAATTTAAAACGCGTTTATTTCGAAAAATCGATTATTAAAAAGTATTATACGAAAATCTAAAGATATTTTGCAAATAATTTAAACTTATTCGGGTTATTATTACAAAATACGGTATTATAAAAAAAGATATTTACAATTTCGATAAAATTAGATTTTTAATAAGGCTTTTTATAATAACGGATATAATAATTACTAATACCGAAAAACGTAAAAAATTTAAATAAGCTTAATAAAAAAATCGGGAATAATTTATAATAATATAAATTGTTAATTTTTAAAGTTAGGCTTTATTTTTATTTATTATTCTTACCGGGAAAAATTACTTTTTTTGCTAGTTTGCCGATAACTTACTTTTACCTAACTAAAAAATTATTATAAACGATAACGGCTAAATAATAAATAAATTAAATTTAAAATAAATTTAACATTTTAATTATTATATTTAAACGCGTATAAAAAAATCGAAACGTTTTTTTATCCTTAACGGTTACGAAAATTACTATTCGATAAAATTCGAAAAATATTACGTTAATTATAACATTATTATATTTTATATATTAGTTAATTCCTTTTATTTACTTTAACTTTTTAACGTATCCTATTTCTCCCCGTTAAAACGCGTTTATTCGTTATATATCGAAAATTTTATACGACGTTACGTTATTTATATTGTTAAGGAAGATTTTATCGCCGGTTTCCAAAATGCGTTTAAAGCTACCATAACGACCGATAACATTAAATCCGGATTTGCCGTAACTGGCTTTATTCTATTCGATTTTAATTACGTTTTTTCCGAGTTAAAAATTCCAGTTATGCCTATACTAACCGTTTTTCCATTTACTTTTATTAACTCCGTTATTTCCTTATTTACAAAAATTTTTAAAAATATTATCGAAATAATTCGATAAAAGCGTTATTTACAAAAACAAATTAAAAATTACCAGGGTAGCTCGCCGACAAAAATAGTTGAATCGGTTAATCTTTTGATAAAAAATAACTTAATGCTATTATACGAAAACGTTTTTTTTCGGGAAAAATGCGGCCTACTGCGCGAAACGAATTATATTCTTAATAAACGCCGGAAAACCAAAAACAAACGTTTTTAAAAAAAAACATTTATTAGAAAAAAAGCATAAGTTTTTATAACTACGAAGGAAAGTAATAATAAATAATCGCAGCTAGCAATAGCCGAAGGTAATCGTTGCAAAAAGGTTACGATAAAAAAACGGAAATATAACGTCTATAACAAACCCGGACATAACGCGCGTACTTATAATAAAACTGTAAATACGTCTAACGAAAAAGAATCCGATTAATTTAAATAAATTTGATATATTATAATTAATTAATTAAATTTTGTTATCGCGAAATGCTGAAAAATATCCAGCTTAATCGTATATCCAGCTCAATCGTATGGGACGTTACGGTATTAAAGGTTTTAATTTAATATTAAAAAAAGGCGATTATAATATATTTCGAAATTAATAATTTTTTAAAATTTCGTTATTATATTTAATTATTTATAAAAAAAACTTATTTTAATTTTTTAAGATTTTTAAAAGATATTCGAACGTTATAATTAATATATTTTGCTTTCGGTTTTTAAGATAAATGTCCTAAATAAAGCTTAAATACCTGTCGGTAGCAAATATAACATATCTATATTTTTTTACGTTTTTTTCGAAATTTATAAAGTTAATAACGATTTTTTAACCTAATCGAGAAGTTTTTTCTTTAAATTAATAACGTATTTGTCTTTTAGTTTTCGCTTTATTATATACCTAGTATTCGATTATTATAGGACCTTTTAAATGGATTTCTTTTATATAGAATTATAATTAAATAATTATTTCGGGCCTTAAATAATTTAATTTTAGGTATTATATAATGCCGTTACCGGTCCGTAATAGTTTCGCTATTTATAAATTAACGTTTTGTTTATAAGTTATAAAAGTTGTATAAATAATTATTATATTAATATTTTCGATAACGAATTAATTAAATTTATTTATTAACGTAATAATTATTTAATTATATTTGTTTAGGATAAAATTATTAGTTTTTCGGTTATTTTATAAAAAAAAAATTTCGGAACTATTAAAAAGATATTAAGTTATATATAAAGTTTTTACAGTAAGCTATATCGTATAAATATAACGTTTTTATACCGCTAAGGTTTCGAAATATTACGTTAATTTTTCCGTATTTTTTAATCGGAACGAAGTTATTACCCGTATATATCTTATTACCTTATACGGTATATCTAAAATTTAAAAATTTATTAATAAAGTTAAAGATATATATCGTAAACTTTAAGTTTAAAATAAATAAATTTTTTAAAAGGTAAAACGTAACGTTTATTATATTACGTTAATTAAAGATTAAAAAGTGCGTTAAAATCCGTTTTATTTTTTTTAAGAATTAATTTATTTTTTAAGTAATTATTTTTTTTATATTTTTCGATAAACGGTTAATTTTTTCCTTTAAAAATTAATCGGAAAATATTCGGCTTTAAATATATATTATTATCCCGTCGTTAAAACGAAAATTTACTAAGGTTTTATTAAGGAATACGTAATAATATTAAAAAAGCCTATAAAAAAACTTAAATACGTTTTATAACGGTTTTCTTATACGTTTAATTTTTAACGTTTTCGTTTATTACTGTTATTATTTTTGCCCGTTTAAGAACTTTTACAATTATTTCGTTTCGGCTTACGCCTTAAAATCCTTTTTTATGGCTAAAGGTTATCCTTGGTTTTTTCTTAATTAGGATCGTCCTAATTAAAAAGGTCCGTAAATATTCCATAAAACGTCGGAAACGTTATTTTGATATTTTTCGATATAGGTTATAAATAAGTTATAATCCAGTAATTTAAAAAGTTAGCCGTTATTTTCTAATAATTAATCGTACCGTTATTAATTTTAGATTTTTTTATTATTTAAAAAATAATTATTTAAGTCTTTATAATAAAAGCCAATGTTATATATAAGTCGTTTATTTATACGATTATCGTTTTCGTTTTTAAAACTTTATATTATTATCTTTAGATTATAATCTTTTATTATTTTATAATTTATTCGTTTAGCTTTTTTATTAACTTCGAAATTTATTTTAGCTTTTCGCAGTACTTTCGTTAAGTATTAATTAAGAACTTACTATTGTATATTTTATCGGATTTAACCAATTTAGTATACCATTTCCCTAAGTTTTTTTTTTTAAAAAAGATTTATTTTTTTAATTGCTGGAAATATTAATTCCAGGATTTATTTTATAAGGTTGTTATTATTTTTTCGGAAAATATCGTATTTGCGATTTTTGTAAGTATATGCCGTAAAGTCCTAATTATAGGTTTATTTATTTTCGGTTGTTATTTTAAAGGTATTCGTTAAGTAATTAATATAATCGATTTTTTCGTAAGTTTTTCCAGAAAATATAAATATAATTAAGGAACCGTTTAAGGTATTAATTCGTATCGTATAACGGATTCGTTATTTCGGATATAAGGTTATATTAAGTTTTATTAATTTAATAAGTTACGGAAATAACTAATTAGGATTAATATAATTCTATATATCGAAAACGTACGTTTTAATTTAAAATTTACTTTTAAAACGGTTCTAATCTTTAGGTCTGTTATAAATAACGGAAAACGTTAACGATACCGTTATTATTATAATTAATAAAATATATTAATGGTTATTATTAATATATAGCTTATATTGTTTTAGCAATAACTAATTAATTAATAATAACGCAAATTAAGCGAATAAAACTCTTAATTATCAGATATAGGGGATATCAGTTATATTGTTTTATTAGGCTAAGTTGCGTATGTTTCTCGTATGCGTAAAGCTTTTCTATAACCTAGCAACGGAACATATATCTTCCGATCAAAAGGACCCTTTCCGTATTTAGGGTGCGTTTAGCACCCCTTGCTAGCTGACAATATGTGTGGTGGCTAAAGGAATTAGGTGTGGGGGGTCCCTAGGGCAACGGAGGGGTGGGCGCGACAGACTCACTCTTTGCATGTATGTAGCCCAGTCCTAGCTACTCCCACACCTTTCCCACAACCTAGATCAATCAGAACAACAGCGATATCCCGAATTGCAACCCGTTTCCTGACAATTTATAGTTAATAAGAATTAAAATCCGCTATAAAGCTTTTTTTAAAACGTTATATTATTAATTTATTTAAAGACAAGCAATAAGTGTTATAAGGTAACTGAAATGGTGGCGAGTCGGTGGCAGGTGTAAAAAAAGTAATGTATGGCTCATATAAAAAACTCATGTGCGAATAGCACAACTCTTTTTTTTCCGTGAATGAGGCGCCCAAGGCTAACAACGAGCAATCGGTTGCCCATGTAAGTTCATTTCCTGCTTTTCTTTCCTCAATCGATTAGACTTCAGTTTGTTGGCCGCTACTGAAGAGACGAGCAGGACAGTGCACTCGTTGTCAAGTCTACTGCTACTTGTCATTCACTGCTACTCAATCACAACCCCTCGATAGTGCTTTAGTCTAAAGAAGACCAATGCCGCTTTGAACCGCACACTCTACATACCCTACAGCGGCTAGCACGTGGACGTAGACGGGAACAACATTCTAATTCCAACCGGTGATATCCTTGCCAACAAGAAGGGCCTGTGAACTACTTCTAGAATACTAAATGTATCGTGCCTACTTTTCTAACAGCACCTCCTACACACCAGCTAGATCATCAACGTGGCCAGGAGGGCCATAAAATGGTGTTTTTCGTGTAGTGACGAGAACCTAGATAGGAGGAACGATGGCAACGAGTGAGTCAACGGAGAAGGGTTCTGGCGGGAAGGGTTTCGAAATTACAATGGCATTAAGAGACATATTTTCATTTCAGCCATGGAAGAATTCGTCCTCCTTTTGCTTTGGGTTAGGGCGGAACCCTGTCTGATTATAATGTTCATTTCCTATCTGAGGCTATCTCCATCCGTTGTATTGACATTGAATAGGACTAAAGCACATCCAATCGCACTCATAACTCTATTAAAGTAAAAGATGCTTTTCCCGACAATTGGAGAGCCAGCCAGCACTTCCTTATATAACCTGCGACACCTGACCGTGGATTCCAATCGGAAAAGTGAGTCTCAATTTGTTCTCCCGGTCTAGAGAAGTACTCTCTAACATCTTCCGCTCTCTGCTGCAATCATGAGACTTCTTGAAGCAGCGCGCCATTTTGCCGCTATCGGCAGAGCAAAGCGGATGCGGCTCCGGAAGAAGCAATCTCCAGTTCGCTCCATCCTCCATTTACCACCCGAGGTGATCGGCCTCATATCAGAAGCCCTGACTCCGATCAGCCGCGCCATCTCATCCCAAACCTGCCGTTCGCTGTACACCATCCTAGGCAAATACTCTGGTACCGCCCAGCTTCCTCGTGATCAGTATCGGAGTACCTTGCCAGCCTCGCCCGCGATTCACCTGAGCAGTGGTTGTGCGAGCTGTGAGTGGCGCTCCACCATGTCTCAAAGCGCGACACGCCAAATCAGCATTGGAAGATGTCCTCTTCTCTCGGGTGGGACACATGGCGGTTGTACGCCTACAGTAATTATGACAATTATGAATGATGCCAGCTTTACAAGCGGCTTATTAATCTGGACTACCGCCACGTCCAGCTCGGGCTACAATACTCTCGCATGCAGCGCCATGATATCGGACATATCTTGAAAAGCTTATGGAACCGTATCATAATACGGACCTTAACACCCATATGTATTACCGGGGCCTACCAAACGTACGATGGGCCCAACACTCGGCCTATCCTAAAATTGTCATAGGCGCTGACGGCAAGTTTAGGTTCTTACCCCTGTCTATCTGGCACTACCACAAGGACCGCGAGGGTGTGTCTCTCAAGGCCATGGGAGACGTGAAATTTTGCCCGCATCTCCAATACTATCCCTATCGTCCACCTAATCCCCAATGCCGCCTGGATCCCTTGGGCAAGACCATTGATTGAGGCCCTCATGGCCCAAGGCGACGGCATAGAGGTGAACGGTGCCTGCCCTTGGTGTCCTACCGAATACGCCGAACTACGCGTCTGGCAGGATTTGGGGCCCGAGGTATCTTCCCTGGACCAGGCGTGGAGAGTTCACACCAGGAACTTTTCTGAGTGCTACGAGGTTGTTACCCTCGGATTTTTCGGTCCATTTGACTATCACGACCCTGGAAGTATTCGGAAACTGTATAATGGAAATCTGATGACGGCGTCGTACTACCCTCGCCTGCTTTCAAGCAAAAGAGGAGGCCATATAAATCCGAGCAGGAGAAAATCAACTATTACTATCTCAGCTTGCAGTGGAAATCACTATTCTTGGATTCAGTGGCTAAGAATCGGAAGGAATCGGGCCGTATATGGTCGGTAAGTAGAGGGGGGTTATAGGGGTAATAGTTGATTTATACAAGGGATTTATTTTAATAGTACTTGAAAAATGTAATTAATTATTGTTATTATTATTATTACCAATGATATATAAATAATGTTACGTCACAACATCCAGTCGTAAAGGTAAAACTCCAGTGTGAGTATCTGTGTTGTAAATACAAAGCTAGAGACAAGACGGCATCTATGCTAATTCGCAGCCACGGCTCTGTAGCGCATGCGGTGTCGTGGTCTAACTTCAAAATACATCTTGTTCGCTTGGAAGTCTCAGCGCAGCAGTCCCCATTTGCGAAACTGACGAGTCAAAACAGACAAGATGCACACGAGCTATCCGCGGCTGTTTATTTCAGTAGTCGGGTTAAACGGTGAGGGGATTCAGAGGAGGAATGTTTCGTTCCGCTCGGCTGCAGCGGGGAGTTGAAATGCAGCAGCAGCCTCTCTGTCCTGTTCTGACATGGATGGTTCACCGTGGGGAGCCGGATTGACGGGATGCATTGTATTGGCTGGATGGTCTGCCTGGCTGATGCTTGCCCAGCGTTTCCCATATGGTTTCTGTCATATCTCACACAGCCATTTAGGTAATACGTGGCTATCAGGGCTTTAATAAGTCCAACCTATGGCTACGATCTGCGACATCATATTCCGGACTGCCTGATTTATGTCGTACTCGATAGGTATTGTATGCAGATGGGTATCTATCCATTAAGGAGATTTCTCAATTCTGACGTTCATCATATAGGGATAATGAACTTGCCTGCAAAGTTGTATCTCACTCGGCTCGTGTGTTAGTTGGTACGGATATGTGGAAGGAAGCGCCCCAGTTGGGTTGACCAAGTCGAATTGTTAATTGACCGGAACTAAACGCGCTTTGGCAACCCCACCGTCTATCAACCTTACCGTCGGAAAATCACCCGTACTAAGCCACAGGGTAGTACTTCGACCATCAACATCTGGCAACCTGCATATACTTAGCTAACCACGGAATAGTTAAGGTTATAGTTAGGCCCCCCATTAAGGTATTTGGTCTTAATATTTGCTATGGTATAAATAGTAATATGCGGGTGGTGGCGGTGCTAATGTTCCGGGAGTTGCACCAGCTCTGCTCCGTCAGTGCACATAGTCAATATGGGGAAATGAAAATTAACGGTAGGGTTACCAAAGAGACTTTAGTTCAGGTCGATTAATAAATTGACTTGGTCAATCTAACTGGAGCCGAAGGAGACTACTCAGGGGAGGGGGACCTTCGTAAACATGCAGTAATTGGTCCAGTCTTGAGTGGAATCAATACTCTACACCGCTTAGCGTACAGTAGGTACCTGAGATCTGGAGCTGGCGCACCTGACGGCTAACGAAGCCCAGTGGCTATGCAAGTGTCCTTCTCGTGTGCCAAAAAATGTGTCATCGAGTCTCGAGGCGAAACCCAGCTTGGGTCATGTGGAATGAAGAGAAATTTTTTCGTCCGAGATTTAGACACATGCAGAGCGCCGAATCGGGAATTACCTACCAAAAGCTTTCTTTGCATCTGCCTGGACCTAGAACGTCACGGTGCATCGACAGCTTCGACGGCCTTTCTCTTCTAGCCAAGTCCGAGGCTATCTAGCCGTAAACCGCGAGATCCCATGTACGGCCTGCAGGCAGGTGGAGAAGAGGATGCGCAAAGACCGCCCGCTGGGAGGGGAAGCGCGGTGCCATCGGCAGCTTGAGCCATAATTGGATTTCTACGCACTTCGTGGGCAGTCGAAAGCAAAAAGACGCCCAAAAGCTCCGCAAGATGGATGGATGCAAGGTATGGGCAGAAGCTTCGTGAACCCGGGCCGCTCACACCGATTATGCCGTCACCGACTTTGCAAATTTCTGCCTTCCGGGAAGTGGCAAACCTTATAGCAGGCTGGTCTCCTCGTATGTAGCCGCAATATTCGAGGAGGTCGATCAGAAGCTAGTTTTGGGTAGTGCAGTGTTGAAGATTACGCGGTGTCCCAGTTGCGAGGATGTGGGCGCAGCGATTTGTTTGGCGTCGGGTTGGTTGGCGAACAACCGGCCTCCCGGCTAGAGCCCACCACGCAGCCCAGATTAGTCAGGTACTGCAAATCTCCCTTTGGTTGGGTCGAAAATTTTCTGGGCCGACGCGTGTGTAAGAAGACCAGACTGTCTTAGCTGTCAGACTGTCCTCCAGTGACTGCCCCCTCTTTCTGCGGTATATATGCAATCGGGAGGAGTAAGGAGAATCTTTAGAAGCTGCATCGGAGGTGGTGGGGTTTTCTGGAGTCGGTAAGCGAGGTTGTGATCTTTCTGGCATCTGCTCCAGTAGCCCCATGGTGATGAGATTCAAGATCTCTACCTTGTGTGAGTAGGTTGCCAGGCTTACCAAATTAGGTACGTAATCACTCTACTAAACCTTTTATGAATTTAAAAGTAATGTGTCAGCCTGCAATGTTCCAACGCGGTAGTCTCTACATTAGCTTTTGTGAACCTTTCTCATTCGTTTCATTCTGTGTAGATCTATGAATGTGTTAAACTGGACTAGGTAGCCTTTGAATTATCCAGCACCCGATAGGTCGCGAAGTTGCATTCTCTCAACGCGTTAGGCTTTCGCAAAGCGGCAGCCTGATGGTGTGTACTAAGGGAACTCTCTGCTGGGTTCTTTGACAAGAGCCGTTGTCCTTGTATTGCGAGCCGGTTTAGGGGATTGTCTTTGTCCGTTGCAAGGCCGAAACAACTGTTTAATCGAACTAATCAGACACCACGATGGCAGTTTAATAAGAGGCTAGCAAAATGCAGTCCAAGTTGTGTCCATCCCACTGCAAACGTGCGAAGATACGAAAGCATACATGCCTACACGTTAGGGAAAAAAAAAAAAATCTGCAGGTTCCGGGTGGGTGTTCTGTATACGAAGTAGGCCGATCAGTTTATATTTGGCGCAAACCGTCCGGATTAAATCGTAAGGACAATGGGGGATGCCCGGCTTCCCAAGACCCTGGATTGAACACCGTAGCGAATAAGGAAGAGCCTTATGCACAGCTGGATGCCGTTGATGGCCATACATATGAGGTAGCCAGAGACTGTAGCCGCCGCTGCTAACGAATGCAGAATGGAATACAATCTCGTTTATGGGAAACGGCCTCTCCTTTGAATTCGAAAAGTAATATGCCCTGGCTATGCAAGGGATCCCACACTCGATTGTGCAGCTGGACTGGATTCTAACACGTGGTATGCCGCTTTTCTTATTAATTGTACACCACTTCTGGATACGATGCAGCAAATGCCATTTGTGTTTGGAGGAATGCCAGGGGCGCCGTCAGCCAAATTGATGACACGCGGAGAACAAGGAGCAATAGAACCGAGATGATGGGGGAGCCACAAGGGGAATCCTCCCCAGATAAGCCCGGAGCAATTTCAAGACAAGAAACCAGTTTGCCGGATATGGCAGTTAGATATTGCCAATCTCGACGGAGACGTGTGACAATGCGGTACTACATACATGCCACCAAGCAGAAAATCTTTACAGCGGCTGAGCGGTTAACAGAGAGGAGAGTCCGGTAACCGCCTTCTCTAACCGTCGATTGCCGCAAGCCGTTAGTTGTAAACATCAGCCAGTCAAAGCTGCATACGACTATGTTCAAAATTGATGAGGAGAAAAGCGAGACTTTGGATATGAACGAATCAACTTCGTACAATTATGATTCAAATCATTACGGAGACAAACCCTGATTGTAGCGAGCCAAGGTACAAGGACTGAGATTGACCCCCGATCGATGCGAACCTGGACACGTTCAACGTTAACTCCGTTCAGGACTCGACAGTACTACGCTAACCGTGCTAAAGATCATCGGCGCTAAGAACGGACCCTTATTTCTGTCATGATTTGAATAAATAGCTTGCCAATGGTTTTCGCAAAGTTTGCATTGTACGAAGTATGCGCCTCGGCATGAAAGCCTCCTTCTCAAATTCACCCGTGACTTCGCAAGAAGAAGGATTGTACACATAAACCAACGGAGATCTGATTCGGAACTTGCATGAGGGTTCTTTGAATGGACCAATTCATGTCATGCCTGCTCTTCCTAGATTCCCCATCTGGTGTGTTCACCCGTGCAATCTCACACTGTTTCCTGGTTGCCCAGAGCCTGGGCAGCTAGTAGGGATCATACCACCTGCTACTGCACAACATGATTCTTCAAGAACAGCTGGTCAGGCTTGGTCGGCCGAGAGAATCTGCGGCGCCTTATTTCCCTTCACATGGTATCTTCATTAAACCAGGGCAAACATACTACATTGGACTGCACGGAAACCGGGTGCATGCGTACCCTAAATGTGGACCTCCATTGCTTGCTCTAAGGTTCTAAAACATGGTGTCATTCTCGAGTATCAAGGCACCTCGAGAAATCGAGACAAACCGAACATACAGCCGAGTGTGTATGTAGGTATGCAGTCTTGGTCGGCTGGATTCGCTGAATGCAGACACCAAAAGCCGCCTGTATCCACTTCCTCTTGCACTAAGGATAGCTATGGACTTTAGCATTGGCAGTACAACCCTTTCCTAACTGTAATTCGCTACGGCGAGATTCTCATAATTCGCTCACCCTATCTTTGTCAGCGAAACGGTTTTTTAAGTTTAAACATAGGTATATCTAAACCAACATGAATATGCACGTACCTATTCCACCTGACTCGATGCTAACAAGTAGACTTTCTGTGACAAATGCCAACATTTTAGAGTACTGGCTAGGCAGTCAAAACATTCCTGAGATACTATCGGTCCTCCGCGGCACTCAAATTATCTTCGAAGCTGCACTTCTATTTCCTTTACTAGACCACTACCGCCTAGTACAATAATCTGAAAAAGGGCTAGTGGGGTCACCTAAGCCAACCAATGAATCAGGATGAGTGGCTGGATTTGCATAACGGGTGGGTTATGACTGTCATTTCTTCTTGAAACCAAGATTTCCCCCTACCCACGCGCTTCCACGGACCATTCCTACGTACCCCCCATACATACATACTGTCATGACTAGCGCATACGACCTATGAATTACGTCCACCACATGAGTCCCTGTAATCTGTACACCGTCAGGCAGTCCAGCAGCTTGCAAATTACCAGTAAGTACATATATCCATAGAAAGAGTGGCCACACCATCAGACCTCATCCTGAAAACCCAGGGAAGCCGTGCGCTAGTCTGATTCTAGGTGCTTGCTTGTTGTCATAAGATCCCACTCCGCTATGTACCTACCGAGAACAATGTGTCTACAAGCCGCAAGCAGCGAGGCTGGTAGGTACTTGCTCGTACAATGTACTGCCTATGGCCTATCTATGTAATGTATAGAGAACATACTGTAAAGTACGTAGATGCACATATATCTTATATTACTAATTTCTTATTTACTTATATTTAATACCCTTGCTTTAATAAATCTAATACTTTATGTTTATATTTTTCTATTTTATAAGTGTATTTTTTTATTAAATTAAGTTCTTAATCTTTTTTTCTTATAGTTATACTAATAAATGTATTTTTAGTACTTATGTATTAAAGAAGACAGCTAGGTATTATGTACCACCATGCCTCTTCAATGGTAAATTGGGTGATCGGTTGAATAAGTCATTACCTGATTAATCGCTTTTACTAGCGCATTTCCCTTTGGGGATTAGCTTATTTCTCCCCTTCCTCTCCCATAATAACATAACCGGCTTACATTCATCCATTCACCATTCTTTCTTTCTACCCACTCCTCCTCCCGCCTCTATCCTTCTCTCTTCTTTCAAACCTCGAAACAAACGACCCCGTCAATTTATCGACCTCGACCAAAATTTACTTTTTGGGAGTCGTCGTCGTTAGGTTTCAGGTTTCCTTTTCTGCTTGTTTTCTCCTACAACCAATCCCACCTCGAGCAGAGTCAAGACTACCCTCTTCTGGGTGTTCTTGTGCAGGGACAAGGAAGGAACGACCGTGCTTCATGGCCACCTGAAGAACGCGACCCTGGATCTTCTATCCATCTGCACCTTCCCATCTTCTGACGACTTCGAGCCAAACAAATCGTCGGTTTGTCTTCCATCACGAACCGAACCGAACCGAACGTCACGAACCATCTCTTTTCCACTCCGAGCATCCTTTCCTTAGGTTAGTATCACAATCCTCTTATCATTCGAATCTTCGCATGCGTGGCAGGCATGATCTAGACAAAAGGCGAATACCGAATCGAGGCACGCCCAATAACAAAGCGACGGAGAAGAGTTCCTTTGTTGATTAACCCGGGTTGGACTCAATTGTCATGTAAGACTAACGGTATGAACAGTGTTTTACAGAAAATCATTTTCCCTACAGTGTTTTCTCACGGTCGTCTTTGTCGTCACCTAAATACGACTTACCTTTCATCTCTGACTTGAACGACCTTTCCCTCCTACATTTATCCGCGACGAACTCGGACTGTCTTACCTGCAGGATACCTGATTCATGGCTGGAGTAGCTCAATAAGGTTTCGCAAACCTTCCCCCCTCATCACCTCTTCATCTGTCTCTTCGGCCTTGGATTTGAACGCCAGCGGTGCTGTGGTTCTCCACAGAGCTGAGCAACCTCTTCCACGCGCTTGAAGTAGATCATTTCTCCGGCAAAGGTCGACCTTTGATCTTTGACGGAGACCAACCTTCCCAGTCATCATCATGCCGGGCGGCGTGTGCGCGGTTCTCGATTACGAGACCGACATGATGGCAGAGTATGTGGCGGAGATGGCGATGAGAATCATCCTCCCCAACGCCGTGGTTACTAATGCTTTCCGGAAATTCGTTTCGCAGGTCTTGACATCAACCCGGCTTCCTAGCACCACCATCCTCCTTGGCATGAACTACTTGGCGAAGAGAATTAACTCGCTCAACGCCGCAGGCCCGTTCAAGCCACAGGAGGGCGAGGCCTGGAGGATGCTCACCGTCGCTTTGCTCTTGGGCAGCAAGTTCCTCGATGACAACACCTTTCAGAACCGGTCGTGGTCTGAGGTCAGCGGCATCCCCGTGTCCGAGCTCAACGCGATGGAACATCAGTGGCTAGAGCAAATTGGCTGGGTCCTCTATGTCAATCTCGATCGGAGTCACGATTTCAATGCTTGGTTGAAGAACTGGCAAGAGTGGCAGGAGACCAAGAAGAGGCTGCAGCTGCAGCAGAAGCAACAACAGCAATCACAGGCCCTTGCCCGCGAGAGACTGGCTCCCCTCGTTACATCTATCCGACACGATCCTGTCAGAACACACCACCCACTCCTTTACGAAGGATGGACGCCCGAAGAGATCGCCGAGTTCGATCGTGCTACCGTCCACGCCGGAATGGTTGGGTCGGCGAAGGCTGCGGCTGGTTTCCGCTCTCGGGAGGGCTCATGGTCCAACCAGTACCATCACCACTGGTCTCAGGGTCAGGCGCCGCCACTGACCCCACCAGACTCGGGCTATGGCACCCCCGAATATCTCGGCTCTGCTACCTCAATTAACTCGCAATACAACGAGTGGTTCAACCATGCCGTAGCTGCGGGCAATTACAATCGTGACTACAGCCGAGACTATCGAGGTTACCAGCAGGCTGCTGGTAACTACGCCTCGAGGTCCGGCTCGCTTCACCAGCCCTACTTCAATGGCTACAGTCACAATCACTGGGACTCGAGCGTTGCTGAATGCAACTGCTCGCAGTGCTTGGCAGCATTGCATTCCAAGACTGGACACTACTTCCATCACCATGCCTATGGCCAGCCCGTCTTGGGCTAGGTCTGGTTGGTCTGATCTTACGCCCTCGAGCGTCGTAGGCGAAGTTTGGGCTAACGATTCATGTCTTACAATGCGAAAGTTCGGAAGCACTTGAGCCGTTGGCTGAGATTAATGTTGATGACGTCGGTTTCGACATTTTGTTACGGTATATTCAGGAACATACGTTTTTTTTGTTATTCAGATACCCTAGGAGTTTCTCACGGCTGGCAACGGGACCGCGTTCCTTGGATTTGAGATGGTTTTTGAGGATCAGATCTGCGATGCCGCTGCAGTCACCAGTTTCTGCTGTGGCCTGCTGTCATGGCGTGTCATTGCGGTACTACACGGGCACCTGACGAACATCCCGTGTTTCGCGCCCGCTGTCTTGCCTCGACCGATCGCACTTTCTACGATTCGCGTTCTCTAATCGCTTTAATCGGCGTTGATTGATTTTTCTTTATGGGTCTGGGCTCTTTTTTCTTCATTGTGATAGACTGTGATCGGTCCGATTACCCCCTTCTAGGAGCGGTGACAAAAGCTGATCTTCATGGGCGTTTAAAAAGAGATGGATTATAAACGGCGGTCCATCATCCAGTCGTTCAACCACGTTTCCCTTCGTTGCATGTTAGGGATAGATTTTAGAATCATCAGGGATACAGCGCAGGTGGCTAGGTCGCCCATGATCGCGAGCCGAATCACACTGCAAGCTACTAATCGGCATCTCATGGCAGCTCTGGAAGACCTGGCGGGGGTGGCTCAACATGGAAGCGTGCCTCTTTTAACGAGTTAACCCGCTGCCTCGGAGGTCTGTTTTGGATGGCTATGCCCCATAGAGAGATGCCGAAGGATCTATGCTTGAAGAGCGCAAAGCGGCATATCGTTCCATTTCTCAGATGAGGCGCTCGGTTTGTGCTGTTGCGGGGTTTCGCAAGTATTACGCAGGGATGCCCTCTTGCTGGAAAAGGAGGGAGCATGGCAGTTAGAATCAAGACGGGAGCTTCTTTGCTTCCACCCGGTTGCGCTCGCCTTCCCTATATTTACACCTTGTTCGGGTCGACTCGATTCTTTTAATTGGCTCTCCGCCTGGATCACAGCCGCTTCCGTCTTCGATCATTGTCGTTCCAGCCTCGAGAACTCGGGGCCAGGCCTGCTTCGCAGTGGCCCGAGATTCCATACAAAAATAGGGATTTGTTGGTTTGGTGGCTACGGGTTTTTCGTGTATGGCGGTTCACTCTTTTTGTTCGGTTATTGCCCCTTCAGATGGGTGCTTTTGTCTTTCATGACTGGCATGATGGTTCAGGAAGGTATGGTGTTCAGTAGCCGACATGCGCTGAGTTGGTACGAGAAGCGAAGTTGCGATGGGTACAGATCCCAGGGCTTAAAAAGAAGGAAAATGTTTGAGGTGAGGTTCTTTTCCTGCGAGCGGTTGCTGTTTGCCAATTATGCGTGCCACACCTGAGCCGTCCACTGCTTGAAGCTGCAAAGGAGACTAGCTCGAGATATCACGCACTCTGCTCTCGTTGCACATAATCGCTGTCAAGAACCAAGAAAAGAGCAAATTGTAAAAACCTCAAACACCATCATACCTTCCCTCTGCCTGAATCAGTGTCTATGCCTAGTTTTTAAGCAGCATGTCCGTCCTTCCCTTTACATAATATCGTAAATTCATGTTTCCGACTAGATGCACACCCTCAAGAAAATGCCAACGGGTAAACCAATAGTCTTGTGATGGGCTTACAGGGATAAGATGACGTCTAAGGGGAGCAACTGTACACAACCGCGCAGTTGCTGGTGCTGCCGATTTTGGCTTTGCAACCCCCTATCCAACGAAGGGCCACAAAATGTCAGTACAACAATTTTCTTCCGGTAGGTTAAAACTTCTTTTGATTATCGCGAAATGGGCTAATAAAACAAGGAAATCTACCTCCAATTACCTTTTAGGGTAACGTGCCAGCCGGTTATCACAGAGCATTGTTGCTGACGCCTTACGGCCGTTCGTGGGATAAGTAGCCAAAGTTAGCCATTATCTACACGGATTCACATAGCTACACCAAATTCACATATGTACACCGGATTCACACTGCCGTATTTCGGTCCAGACACTGAGCTTTAATGCCGGAGTCTAAATTCCTGCTGGCATCTTGCTAGGTAGCTAGCCATTCATCTTGTTCATATCGTGTGTGTACCACTTACTGCCGGGGAAAAGTCAAGACCTCGGCCGAAAGCCGGCTATCGAACTGTTGAACTTACATAGATACTCGACAGTCTAGGCGGCTACCCCCACCGGAAGGATCGCGGTGGATGTCCGGCCTCCGCCTCGCTACGCGAGAGAGGCGGCTCTCCTGCTGCTCCCGCCGCCTTGAGTCGGGAACGCCACGACGGTGGGCTGCGGGATGGTCGATGCCTTCATCCCCTCTCGGCGTGAACTACATGCATAACCACACTCCCGAGGTCGAGTTTCGTATCAGCGCGCTGCTGGCCTCACTCTACAGCAGGCGGTCATGCGTCGGGAAGGGCACCAAGTAGAATCCTGCTAGGACTGAGTATCGAGATGCATTAGAACCCTCCTGCGCCCTGCAGGACGACAAGAAACGGTGTTCTCCTCACATCCATCCCCCAGCATCGTAACGGTACCTACTACGTGCTGCGGCGCGTAGTCATCAGCGACTCCGGGGCAGAACGTGGTGGGGCCGGTCCGTCCTCAGGCCGGCGATTCCCCTTGCAACCTTCAGATGTCCTGATGGTCGCAAGGGGTGCGGGCTTAATAGGAGATCCAGCGTTAAAGCGCGATGACGCGGGAGGTTGGGTGTATCTCGTGTGCTATGCGACATTATCCTATCGACCGGGGGATAGGGACGGCCAGGAGTCGAGTTACGCGGGCTGGTACAACCACGAGAGAAATGTTTGCGCGGGTAACCACACACTTATGTATCCGATGGGCTTCGACACTGACCGGCATTATGGCCAATCCGTGATTGGCGAGTTAACTTATGCGATACCTACATACCGACTGTCGGCCCGTGGTGTAGGATATGAAAAGTGAGTAACTTGGGGCTTTTCCATGACATATACAGCAAGTGATGCCCTCGTAAATTTGGCGCGTTGATGTATTCGACAACAGAGAGCTGCACTCTGCAGTGATTCAAGGCGCGGAGGACACTTTCTCATAAGCCTAACCTCGCCAGAGAACCGGGCTCACTTAGGGGACCGGGTGGGGGACGCTATGTTCCCGCCTCATTTGGCCACGTCTACGCGATATATCATAGGCGCCTGCACAGTCGACACTCGCTCGCGATTCCGGACATACTGCTTACAGGGTAGTCTCCGCAAGAACGTGCCATACAGTCAGTCACATCACCAAAAAAAAAGGCCGGGGGGGGGGATGGTAAGGAGCGAGCTTCCCAGAGTGAGACCAAGCCAACGGAGCAAATATGGTGAGCAGCCAAAAACAAAGATAGATGGGGTTTTGCCGGGGATTGAACCCGGGACCTCTCGCATGCTAAGAGCATTAGGGTGGGCCCTAAGCGAGAATCATACCACTAGACCACAAAACCACCTAAGCCATATTTGATTGGCGACCGTTGAAAAATTGGCTTGTTATTTTGATAAATGTGCAGGAGTTACGGAAAGGGGCAATACTAACGTTGTGTCAATGGCGGCGGTGAGTTGGGCGGTCGGGCACCAGAAAAGGATACGCTACGTAAATTAGCCCTAAAGTGGGTAGGCGGTCCGTAGTGTAGGTACAAGTTGTTAGCGGAATTAGCGCTCGAGAAGTGACCTGGTCGCACCAGGAAAGCCAGCCTCCTTGGAGGCTTGGAGGTTCGTAAATGCGTAACCCACGCGGTCTAGCGCCACCCAGAATATCTCGAAGACAAGCTTCGTATGCGCTTCAGCCTTGATAACTCTTGAGGATTGTTCCGCTGAGAAAGACCCTACGCGAGCTAGGTATCACGTCTGTTAACCTGGAAGTGATAGGCAAATGCAGTGAATTGCTGAACTGCGAACCCCACGCGCAGCAGAGCGTTTCTGGGGCTATTTTGCATGATCGTCCATCACGCAGCTTAATACATCATGTTACTAGGAAACTCCACGCGGTAATTGGCTCTCCACGGCTGTTGGGCCCTTTTTTACCTACGCTCTCCCGCATAGATGTGCGATGCAACATGAAGTTACAGGACGAAGGGCAGCAGCGACATGAGTGACGTGAGGTTAAGATGGATTTGCTATTAGACGGAAATTTTCCGACATTTCACTTAACGGGACATCATGTTTGGAGCATCGTCGAACGCTTAGCCTAGAGGAAACATTGAGTCGAGAGTTCCTCTTCCGACATCAGTAGAGGAGATCACAGCAGCATGGCTGTCTCAAGCCCTCGGTTGTGAAGTAAAGGAAGTCGACATTATTAAGGTGATTAACGGAACCTCGAGTAAGATACTTATCAAACTTGAATATCCAGAGGAGAATGATATGCCTCAGAGGTTATGTATCAAAGGCGGCTTCAACCCTAGTTTACTCGCGGCATATCCTGAGGCGAAAGTGCCCTACCGAAGAGAGGCGGAATTCTACTACTATGTTGCCCCGATGACGCAGATGCGCCTGCCTCGAGCTTTCTACTGCGGTACGGATACTGTTAGCGGCAGGGGGTTGTCATCATGTCGGATTTGTCAGGCGGAGACTACGAGACTGGTGAAGGTCAAGACGCTTGGCCCGTCAAGAGGGTCCTCAGATGCGGAGAGGATCTGGCCTCTCTGCACGCAAGGACATTGGGGTAAGAAAGTCTGAGTTACCTTAGATGCCAGACGATGTGACGGGCATGAATCCCCTCAGAAAGATGGTGCTCGCAATCTTGACACCCGATGCCTGGGCAGCTCGTATGGAAAGGCCTCCTCCATCTGTCCCGCCATTGATCATGTGCCGTGAACGCCTCCTGCGAGCATGGGAGACCCTGTGGAAGGCCATGAACCCAAACTATCTGTGTATTATCCACGGAGACAATCACATGGGCAAGACTGTTATTTTCCCGGGTGGGCATCTTGCGTAAGTTAGCGTTCCTTACTAACTGCTGCCAGGGCAGAAGTCCCGGCTCTCTCTGGGGGGCTCAAGACTTGAGGAGCATGTAGTATTGATGATTGTCGCGCCAGGTTCATTGACTGGCAAGATGCCCATTCCGGTTGAGCCTTCCACGATGTCAGTTACCTAATAGCAAACAGCATCACCACAGAAGTTCGTGAACACGAAAAAGGCTGTTCTTGATCACTACCTTGCGAGCGTTCGCAAGTATGGGGGACCTAGGTTACACAAGATGAGATATGGGATGAGTACCGTAAGCAGATGCTACACAGTTTGGGTTAAGCGCTTAAGCCCACCCGATATGCAACCCGATGAGATAATCTTTGGTGTAACTGCGCGGATCTGCGCCGCAGCTATCGATCATCAGACCTTGGGGTTTTGGGGGAGCTTTCATGAATATGTGCCAGAATGACAGGTGCCTTTAATTGTACAGTGCTACAAACGTCCCTGTGCGGTTATATTTTGACCATTATAGTTGCATTAGTCTACAACATACGTAGGGTATTGCCTTCAACAGGAGTTCTCAGGGATAACTCGCATGCCCTTGCGTACCATAATAACTTTCTCGGGTAGAAGAGCAGGGGAATATTCGACCCTACATACATCGAGTTGTGAGTCGTCAATTTACCCCTATTCTGGCCCCTATTTCAAATAGCATCATTCCCTCCACCCTCCTGTCCATATAACTGCGACCCAATGTCAACCATTCCCTACTCATTATAACGCCGCAACTGACCGAACCGAGCCCCTCGATAATTGGTGGGTCTTTACAGTATTATCTCGCTACTCCAGGTTGTCCACAACAAGCTCCCCAAGAACCGTGACCCCGACGGCATGACCCTGTGTCCAAGTCTCAAGCTCCTAACGATTGGGCCTTTTATCTCTTACACGTCCACCTAACGAGTTCGATCAATTGATGGTATTTCCGCTCTCCAGCGTTGAAAGCCGCTACATAATGAATTCGATCCGCCGAGAATAACTCTAGAGGCAGAGGCATTTCGTCAGGCCTATCTGCAGCCTCCTCAACGACGTATGTTTTCGCATGTAGAGTAGTTTATGACTCTCAACGGGTCTACCGGCCATGGAGGTATAGCTGGCACATTGGTCGAGCGAGCTCACTACGCGTCGCGTTTTTCAATAGGAGTTAGAGAGAGTAATCAGTCCGCAATGCAGCACGGCAACGATATGACATGAAAGGCCACCATTTCTTGGAAGGTCAAACGGTTCATTTCTTTGAACAACTGGATTTTCCTGCAATGAGTGCCTAAATACAATTTCTTATGCAGGAAATGCCGCAGCAACAGCGTCATATTCTCCCTGAGTCAAAGGCGTAATACAACCATGTTTCAAACCCCTCGGGAAATCCCGCGCATTAGAGGGTTGCCAGCTGGGAGATAGGATATCAGACGTTTCGAAAGGCACATATTGTTCGTAATTGTCGAGCCATAGGTGATAAAGGCCAGGGATAACGTTATCGGCGAACGAGGCCGGACCCTCACGAGGGGCCTCGTTCCTGACGTACCCGGGAACACGGGTCCAAGACCCGAAGAGCCCGTCCGTCGTCGTCTCTTGGTAGACTTGTAGGGTGGTCTCGTTTTTAAGGAAGCGCGCCCAGGCGCCTGGCGTCCCCAGGTACTGGAACTCTTGGTCGATCAGCGGCGTGTCCGGGAGGGCCAAGTAGTCGCGCGGCTCGCTGAACGAGGTGAAGTCCTTCGTTGTCGCATAGCGGATGCTATCTAACGATGCAAAGCCGGTGTGCCCTGTGTCCCAGCTTGCGTAGTGGCGCGATGCCCAGAAGACATAGTACTGCGCAGTGTCATCGTCCCAGACGGCCGAGGGTGCCCACACCATGCCTGCTGTGTCGGCTTCGACACTGAGAGCGCTGTCAGGTCATTCTAGTCTTGACGGCTATAGAATACAGCTTACATTCGTAGTGAAGACTCGGACCAGTCGACCAGGTTGTTTGACTTCCAAACAACAATACCTCGGCTCCCTTGCCTGGTGGCCCAGTCCCAGCTGAAGCCTGGAGCGTTGATATCGAGATCTTCATCGTTTACCGTTAGCACCAGTTCTTCTAGGGGCCTCAGGGGCGGAAGGCTCACCAGTCGCGATCAAGAAGAACTCGGACCGGGCGGAGTTTGTTGTGAGGTAGATATCCCTCACAGCCCTAGTGCCAACAGTCGAAGCAAGCACAGCGTTACCACCGTTCAAGAATCTAAAGTTTGTAGCGCTGTTCCCGTCGGACAGATGCCACTGGACTCTCGGGTTGGGATCAGAAAATGTCGAGACGAGGTATCCTACGAAGTTTGATGGTTGACGAGGTGCTGTAGGACTGGCGGACCCGAGAACGGCCGAAGCCGCCGCTATGAACAATGATAGCGCACGCATTTTAGATCAATATTGTTTCCAGATGTTAAGGTCTATTTACCCAGGCTTATCCACGACTGGACAGTGTTTTGTAACCTGGAGCAGACATCCTCGAGATCATATAAAGCGGCACGGAAGGGTCGGCAAGCGAGGCTATCTCGGTCATCTCGACCAAGATTCAAATTGTGTCCGATCAAGTGGCCGGAAAAACTATAAATGCCAAACACGGAGTACGTAATAGCTGACGCCGGAATTGGCGCAAGGGGTGCTGCGTTGGCCTCCCAGGTTGCCACCATTCGGAGTAGCAGTGCCGAATACAGTACACGAACGCCAACTTAAACGGGAAAAAATGGACCCACTGCGCAATTCCATCGTTTTGCCGTCAATTGGATCGCGGAGAACCCTGTAATGTTAATAGGCGAGCCAATCCGGTGCGTCGAATGAACTCAAGTCTCATAAGAATCCGGAACCTGGGGTGCAGCGGTGCTTCTTTTCTCTATTCGGCTTAGCAGGGCACCCGTGAAAACCGTCCCAGCTTCGATATAACATTACAAATCCCTAGTGGTCAAAACCTTAATAACCTGATACCCTTAGTAATGTTGTAATTAAAGGGTTTTGATTGACCTTTAGAGTTTCTTTCAAGATGATGTGGTTACCTTAAATCACCGAACACCGCACTATAACCAAGGAGCCCTCACCGGCGTCATGCCCATACGATTACTTGTGATCACGAATTCTATTGTTAGCGAGAGGAATTCAGGGAATATGGCACGGTAGCCGCCTGCCTCATGGAATATGACTGTATAAGACGATATCTAGCCGACGGGCATTACGGAAGGGCACGGTAGGAATCCAGTATATTGACATTAAAAAGATTGTCCGAGGGAGATAATTACACGGTGATGTTTCGCTACTAGTAAAAGCAGAACAAAGGAACGTTACCGTCGTTATAATCGCTAGAGATATTCAACAGGACAACGAAGCGATGCCAGTACGTATCTCAGAAATGAGAAATTATCATGGTGACCAACCCTATCCCCTTCCCTGTCATAGTACCCGGCGTTGGAACTCAGGTTCCGGTCTTGAAAGAAAATGATCCTGCGTCTTCATCTCTGTTGCTCTTCTGAGATATTGCATATATATCATCAATTCTCCATATTAAGGCTTTTTGCCTTCACATGTAGGCTAATTAATTTGAGAAGAGCGTAAGTAGACTCGGCTAAAGAGCTCTTGAGTGATACAATTACAGATTCCTTGTTCGCTAGGCCCAGGACAATGATATTGTCTCATGTCTGTTCTAGACAAGTCTATAGTTTGGAGCCAAAGGTAAAGAACTCTTTCACG
This sequence comes from Monosporascus sp. CRB-8-3, assembly GCA_004155055.1. Taxonomy (NCBI): domain Eukaryota; kingdom Fungi; phylum Ascomycota; class Sordariomycetes; order Xylariales; genus Monosporascus; species Monosporascus sp. CRB-8-3. The sequence continues at coordinate 44,168 of QJNZ01000465.1, forward strand.
GGCAACCAGTGGCGCACGGTAGAGGAGGTTTCATGGGACAATGCGAGCCATCGACATAGAGGATACAAGTTGAAGATATAAAAAGCAGCGAAGGGTGCTGATACCGGATTGAGTGGCAAGCTATCTTTACTCAGATTCAAGATGGGTTGCTCAGGAAGCAAAGAGGTAAGTTCTTTCCCAACCCATCCTAGCAGGCCAGTCAGCAGCAGGAGTCATCGACCAGTCGGGAGTGCTCTGGACTTCGACATAGACGAGAGTACCGTCTGGCCCGTACCTTACCGTTCGGACACCACATATCCCAGGACAGCCGATATCGATGCCAGAGTCGCCCCAAAGCACATGGTAGTTCCTAGGATGGGGATTCGGATTTTCTCGACACGTAACAGGAAGCTACCACAAATCTATGTAACACCGCCATCTACGGGGACTCTTTCTGGACTTGAGCGAAACGGTGCATAAGGAACATTAGCTGGAGGCGTTGACATGGGAAGCAACTAACAGCCTAATGGCATTGGCCCACTCACAGCCTCACTCCCTTCGTGTAAGTGGTAGGAATTCTAATAGAATCATCGTGCCTGATTCTTTTCACTTCCTTTTCGAATACTGTAGTGAATGCTCTTAGACCACCAAGGCTCTCCCTGTGAAACTGATTTCTCCATTTTGTGTATGGTGAATGTGACGGCGAACATAGAAATCGGGCATAGAGCAACAAGGAGTCTGGGTCAACCTCGATGATATCCATATTTGTTCGTCTTTCCGAATGATCGATAATTGCATTCTGGATTATATGTACTAATCCGGCTCTTCAGAAGCAACCTTCAATTGAAGCATTATGTCACTATCAGGTATTCTGGGAGCTTTGAACTACTCACTCCTTCTCTTTATATTGAGCCAGTCGCTCCCTACCACAATGGAAAATTGTTAATGCTGATTTGAATAGTGATTAATGAATTTCCCGAAGCGCTCATAAATCACATACTGCCAAGAAACAGCCCGATAGACCCCGCGATACCGAGGCTAGGGAGCTCCACTAGAGCAGCTTCATAGCAACCATGGCCTCGCGTTTCGTCTCAGGCGGCACCATCGCCGGCGACTCGTCCGCTCCTCCTCCGACAACCACCACAACAACTCCTACTACTACTCCATCCTCAACAACCCACCACACAACCGCGAATCCCACGGCACCGAGCCTCGACCGCCTCGCGCCGGGCCCAAGCACCAGCGCCGTCGCCACGAGCAGCAGCGCCGCGCCAGCCACATGCACGCGCTCCAACAGCGCAGAATGGGAATCGGCGCAGGCGGCTCTCGCGGCGGAGCGCAAGGAGCGCGAGGAGGCGCGGCGGCGGGCCGTCGAGGGCGATGGAGAGAAGGGCGGCAGTCTGTACGAGATTCTGCAGGCGAACAAGGCGGCCAAGCAGGCGGCGTTCGAGGAGGCGAACCGGCTGCGGAACCAGTTCCGCGCGCTCGACGACGACGAGGTCGAGTTCCTCGACGAAGTGCGGGAGCGCAAGCGCGAGGAGGAGGAGCGCGCGCGCAGGGAGGTGGAGGAACGGCTCGAGGGGTTTCGGAGGGCACAGAGGGCCGGGGAGAGGGGCGGCACAGAGGAAGAGGGGAAGAATGGTGCGGAGATAATTGAGGGGGTCGGAATGGGGGTAGGGGAATGGAATCTGGCGGGTAGGAAGAGGAAGAGGGATAGGGAGAAGGAGGCGAAGAGCTTGGTTAAGGGCGTCAAGAGACGAGCGAGCGAGGGCACGAAAGAGAAGGACTCGGGGAGGGAAACGGAAGCACCGCCTACCAGGGAGGCGAGCAAGAAGCCTGGCACCGAAGACGGCCGGGCGAAGACAGAGCCGAATAGAACCACCGAGGCAGGTGATGGGAAGACTGCCTCGAAAGATGCGTCGGTAAAACAACAACTCGGATTGGTGGACTACGGCTCTGACGATGACGACGATTGAAGGCTCTTCGAAAGCCATCGAAACGGTTCTTTTTGAATCGCTCGCTTTCACCATAGGTGAGATACTACTACTCCGGGCACTAGCTACCGTTGCTATGGGCGGATGAACCTCTAGCATGGCCGGACAACTTGGACCATGGGTTCCCCATACCGGAAGAGCCACTGATTCCCGGCTATGAACGTAGTCATAAGGGAAGCCTAATGGGGTAGGTGTGCAGTATCCGGGGCGAGAAGCTCTATGCGCGATAGTTGAGACCAGCGGCCTTAACCTGCTATTAGGTGAAGTAATCTAGTGTCGAGCCGTTATGGTGAAATAAGACGCAGAAATAGGCGGACGATACCTACTTATTCCAATACAGGCAGAAATATTTGAAGCAGGAAGCATATAAGGACGCCCTTGAGCTCGGAGAGCATTACTTCTAGATGAGTCGTGATTATTACACGCTGATGCGGAGACGGTGTCCAGCCTCAACGTGTCATATCTAGCCTAACCACCGTCATTCAATCCGTATCCCCCAGATCTCTATGAGTTCATTGCATAAAAGTACATATTTGTACAGCGTCTACTACCATCCGACCACTCCATGCCAACAACGTCCCTTAAGATTTAACACCACTGACACTGGTCTCCCGGCGTTGGTTTTCAGACTGAAACATTGACCAATGTCTACTCATCTGCCCAGTTAGGTCTCGGCTCAGGCTTCGCAGTGGCCCAGCGCCAGAGGCGCCGGATGCTGCCCTTGATCCAGCCCTCGATCTCCTCCTCCGGGACGACGATCTCCCTAGCGCGCGCCTCCTCCTCGGGCCGGATCTCGAAGCGGCGCATGCGCATGCCGATGCGCGGGTCGACCACGACGGGCCTAGTCCAGATCTTCTCTGCCGGCGCCGCTGTGGCGGTGCCCGTGCTGGGTCGGCTCTCCTCGCCCCTTTTATTGGGTTGCTGTCCCCCCTCCTCCTTCCACACGGATTTCGGCCAGTCTCTCTCCTCGTGCGCAAGGACGGCCTCTATCTCCGAGCCTGACTCCGTGCCGGCCTCCTCATCTCGGAACTCCCGCGCCGCGGCGAGGCAGACGGCCGCTACTTCCCGGCCGATCTCATCGGCGAGGTGTCGCCGGATGAGGAAGCGGCGTAACCGGATGAAGGTATTGCTGAAATCCAATATGTGCGGGAACGGTATCGGTGCTGAAGGGGAGAACTCGCCCGGGATCATCATTGGGAGCGAGGACGTTGGGTAGTCGTTTGGAGTGTTGTAGGGAGGCGGTTGCGGTGGTCTTTCGGGTTTTGGCTCTGACTTCTTCTCTTCGGGCTTTGATTCGGCGTCATCTCTGTCGCTCGCCTTGCTATCTTCTGTGACTTCGGGCTCCGGTAATACAGGTGCAGTCAAAGGTCCTAACCAGCCCTCGTGCAGACCCCTAACGTATTCCTTCCACGTATGCCTTCCGACGACGATGTCGCCTTGGATCCCCTTCCACTCGGGCGTGCCATTCCGCGTCCTGATCTCCCGGATGATCTCCTCCTGCGTCTGCGCCTCGGTGTTCGGCTGCCGCGTCCTCCGTATCCTCTCGGCGACGGCGGCCCTGACGTCACCCTCCCTCCGGCCCTGCACGAACTCCCAGTCCAGGCCCGACGCGGCCAGTATCGGCTTGACGTACTCGGTGAAGTGGTCCTGGGCGACGCGCAGGCCGTCGTTGGGCGGGCTCTCGAGGAAGATGGTCAGCCGGCGCGGCATCTGGGTCGGGCTGGATATGGGTTCGCGCGCGAAGTGGGAGACGGCCTTGGACCACCGAGCGGTCGCGCGTTTCTTCTCCCGCTTGTCGTAGATGATGGCCGCGGATAAGGAGCCCAAGACCGTCCAGAAGATCATCCAGTTCCGCGAGGGCAGCTTCTTGGGAAGGTTCGGGAGGCCCATCATGCGCAGGGCCGGGTTCGAGGTCGCGGCTTTGTATGAGGGGGCTGCCCTTGGCGCGGCTGAAGACTGCGAGGCGTCAGAAGAGCATAGCATAGAACTGGCATGAGAGTCTTCGTCTTACTGTTGAAGCTGGAGCTCCAGCGGCCCCTTGGGCCGAAGGAGGGTTCGGCTCCGCCATCGTGAAAGAAACTGGTCGCTGACAAAGTACGTCGGGGGTAATTGCGCCTTAGATAAATTTACGGGGGAGGACGACTATTCGAAGAACCCAAACAGACCATAGATATGGCTTGGGACTTGAAGGATGGGTTCTATCGCAATGGGATCACAAACTTCATCTCGAGCCCGCGAAGAATTCCAACGAGAGATAAGCTCACCTCGAGACCGATAAGGGAAAATTTGGGGAATGGGCCCCTCTATTTAGATATAATAATAAACGATAACAATTTTGTACTGCTTTAAAGGAGTTATGCAATTTTAGGCACTCCTACCATTTCAGCGAAATCCAGCCCCTGGATATGTGAGTAAATAGCAGCCTCCAGTTCGTAATTACCGATCCCTACTAACTTGACAATCACAAACGATAAGTCTGACATCTCCCCACGCGGCGCTGTTAGATGCACAACTGTATCATAGATCCCTCTTTCGGTTGGTCTGTAATGGGGGAGTTCTTAAGACAGCTCTCAGCGCCGCCATGAACGACTCCGCACCCCGACATGGAATATAATCGGTAGACTCCAAGGGGATAGCATTGCTTTGAATCTCTCGGTCGTCTAATGTCCTCTGTTGATTATATTCCTCCTGATAGAGCGCATTCTATGTCTGACTGGCTGCTTCAGCCGCGCAACAGTCTCTTTGTTATCACCACTTTCACCACTGTCATCATTTGAAGCCAATTTTTAGGGGGTTGCATGAATGAGGGTCGCAGATTATATATAGTAGCCCGGTAATCGAGTCTCGCTATGGAGCTCTGGTCTTCTAAGCCAACGTTTTTCACACATGTAGAACTTTCATACTCGTCTAACATCCAACTATTTGTGACAGAGATTCCAAAATTAACCCCCAAAAGCTACCTGCAAGATGCAGGATACTGTCGTCAGCACTTACAAAAAAAAAAAAAAAAAAAAAAAAAAAAAAAAAAAAAAAAATACAAGCGGGATACGGACGTCCTGGCGCCATGGCTTGTCGATGATGCTAGACGTGCGGCTATACCGGGCTTCTGGGCCGGTCTAAGCAGCCACACGGCATACGTAAAGGTAACGACGAGGGAATTAACCAGAAGCGCTACAGGATACGCACATAGCTGTTCACTATCGTCCCGAATCCCAGTGAGAAATCGAACCGCTTCGGGTTCTTGGAAGTCTACGAGACCCCGTTAGAACTTGACTAGACACTCCCGACGACGACTGTCGTTCATCATCAACCGAATCTACAGCAGTCAGGTCTCGATGAGCTGCGAGGCTGAGATAGAAAGTGAGAGTGACCCGCAGTTGGCGTATATTTTCTTTTGTTTCCTACATTGCGACGCCAAAAGCTCCTCTGGACAGTCAACGATGCCTGGCCGGGTACTGCGACGGCATGTACGACCTCGTCGCCGTCTCTGCCATGGCCAAGACCGCCGTCAATCTCCTCCAGGCTGTGGAGGCCGAGGTCGAGACTCTGTACCGCGAACACAGCGAGGCGGACGACATGATCCGGCAGATGGTGCGAGAATTCACGAGGACCCTCTTGAGGAACAAGCTCAGGACCGGGAGGACAACGGCAACCCCTTCGAATTGGACGAGGACCGCCTGAACCTCAGTGCCATAGGCGACCGGTTTTCGGGCGCACGGCCTGCTTCCTCCGAAGCTACTACGTGTCGTTTACGAAGACCCCGTTATTCTTCCGCGGCGACTACATCGAGTCGAGGTACGACCACTGCAGCGGTAGGCCGCGGTCCGAGAAGGACGACTACGAACGCACCGAGGAAGGCAAGGCGATCCTGCACGCCGAGTTCCAGGAGCTCGTCTCCAAGGCGCAGATCGCCGACGACCCGGTCAACGATGAGCTCTCGCGGGGCTTCTGGGTGTTCATCGGCCCCGCCAGCAGGGGGATGCAGCCCTGGCTCGTGTTTGCTGGCCGGTGCCTCCTCGAGGCCCACCGCGTCCTGGGCCCCGAGCTGCACCTGCGCTTCGAGCAGCTGCGGTCCAACGCCAAGCTCATCCGCGGCAACATCCAGGCGGACCTCAACATCCGGCAGCCGTTTTCCTATAACCGGGAAACCCTGGAGAATGATGCGCGACACCATCGACCAGTGGATCTTCGGCGACCCGCTGGCGACCATGCCCAACCAGCCCGCGGGGACGAGCAAGCCCTTCGTGCTGCTCAGGAACTACCCGACCTTTTGCGGCCTCCTGCTGCACTGGCCGCGGCCGGCGCAGCACGACCTCGGGCTGTCCCTCTGCAACGCGGTGCGGTTCGCCCTGTTCTCGGCGCACCTCTACAAGGTGCTGCGACAGGAGGGGCTAGTCGAGAGCCGGTAGGAGGACATGGACGCGCTGATCGCGCTCCAGGGCGCCGACGACGAAGGCGTCGGCGAACCGCCCGCGGCGGGTACCAGAAGATGCTGCTCCTCAGCTACGGGTACTCACCACTATCCATCAGCACACCCAAAAGACGCGCGAATATGAGGGTCAGGCTCACGAGGGAGAACGCGAGGAAGGTCAAGGAGCTGGCACCCGTCTCCTTTGTCTGGCGAGAGCGGTTTCGTTCGGCCCGCATCCACTCGAGAGCCGACGGCGTGGCCAAGATCGTCGAGCACAGCACGAAGAACAGGAGGGGCGTCAGTGAGTCGTCGGGCCCGGAGACGGGGTCGAGCTTCCAGCAGCAGTAGTAACAGAAGCAGCCGTTCGCGCCAGCGAAGCTGCTGCAGAAGCTTCTCGTGGCGCTCGAGGCCGAAGACGGCGGGGCAAGCGTACCCGCACCTGGCGTTGCATCCGCAGTGCCGCAAGATCCTGTAGGAGCTGCACGACCGGTACGGCCGTTCCCCGTCGAGGGCCCCCGCGGCACGCGCGTCGTCGAGTCCATCGAGACCGAGGGCCCCGAGCACGCGTACCTGTCGGTGGGCGTCTTCCTGCTCGACATCGTCTTCGACAACATGGCGTTCCGCCTCGACGACCACGACCCGGTCACACGGGCGGAGCGGAAGAGGGCCACGGTCGCCGCCGTCAAATGCCTGCTCGGCCGCGGCGCCTGGGGTAGCTATATCAATGAGCTGCTTGGCAAGGGGGTCTTGGGCGAGATATGCTGGGGGTGCGCTGAGCAAGTGGCTGTAGACGACAACAAGTAGAAAGATAAGGGAAAGTCATTGGGGTTTTGAACTCGAAATTTAGAGACAAAACGGCAATTTTATCAGGTGAATGAAGTGACATTCGGGCACTGGGAAACTACGTAAGTATCATAATACAAAGAGGCTCGAGTCAAAACGCTTTATATCCATGACCGTAACGGCCCGAATGCGCAGGTGACTCTGAAACGATTGGCCAATGGGATTATTGATTTCCCATATATAATCGTAGAGTAAGGGTGTATTTAAAAATACCTCTTGTATTAACAATTCTCTAGGGTTTAGCCCAGCTTAGGGCTGTTCAACAAGTCCCGATGACGATTGGGCTCCCAAGAGCTGAGGGCACAACCAGACCCGTTAACATGAGTTGGTCATGATATCTTCAATCTGCAGCAATTTGTTAGAAGACATATTCCTGATACATTGCGTATGCAGTATCTTACAATTTCTCAGCCGTTGACGCATTTACGGTCGTTATGGTATATTCCTCCTGTCACGCGTTGCGAGAGGCCCATATGGCCCAATCATCCTACCGATTGCCGATTACCATCACCCGTCCTCTATTCGCGCTTATAACGTCACATCATCCCCATCACCGCCGTCCCGGCAAACCGGGCACGCCCACGTACCGTTCCTCGCGCTCCGTGAGGAACATGACTTGGATCCAGAACTCCTTGAGGTCGGCGTCCCACCAGGTCCAGTAGCGGTCCTCGCTGCGGTCGATCTCGCGGGCCTGGAGCTTGAAGCCGCAGGTCTCGTACGGCTCGGCGGCGACGAGCATGTACTGGAAGTTCTTGTCAGGCGGGTCGTCGACTCGCTGTTCGAAGGCACTCATGAAGCGCACCTTGGGCACGACGCCCTGCGCGATCTCCGGATACTGCAGCTGGAACAGGAGCCCTTGCTGCCGCGTCACGCCGTCGCGCACCTTGGTGATCTTGTACCCCGGCCGCCCGATCTTGACCACGTTCTTTTTGACGCCCACGGCCCCGAACCCGGCGCCCACGACGCCCACCGGCAGCCCCGTGTTCGGGTCGATCTGCTGGCCTTTGCCCTCCTTCTGCTCGCGCGCTGCCCGCCTCGCCAGGTTCGTCTGGTGCTTCTTGCCCTGCGTGTGCGCCAGGTACGAGCCGTCGTTCTGGTGCACCGTCAGGCACAGCCGGCACTCGAACGAGCCGACGTGGTTCTTGAAGAAGTAGGGGTCCTTGTCGAGGTCGATAGTCTCAAGGGCGAGCTTGCGCAGGCGTTCGCGTCGGTCGGCGTTGGTGGCGCTGTGCGAGGCCACGCCACCACCGCCGAACTTGGAGCCCGCGCGATTCTGGTAGTCCATGTTTTCTGTATCCTCGTCTTTAGGCTAGGTCGATTATTTATGAGCTTCACTTTGTCGCTGTAGAATTATTGTCGATGGAAGATGCACGGGGAGCGGCGATGGATGGTAGTTATAAGTCTAGATACGACAAGGTTGGAGGTTGAATTGATTGGAAAAGTAAGGGAGAGGCTGAACGAATAGTGAAGCTACATACAAGGTAGAATTTAGTACCTATGTACTCTAGCCCCCTCCGCTAGCTTCGATAAGTGGCGCTGATAAGGTACCTGTAGCATTAGCGCTAAGTGGCGATGTACCTGGGTACCTTCGGTAGCTGCGAACGGAAACCACGAAAGCTGCAAGAGAAGCGCAGGAGGTAAGCTTGGGATATCCATATCGATATTCACCATATTCCCAGGTTTTAGGTCATCCTCTTCAATTCTTTACGTTCGTATCTACAGGTTGCCGTAATAGCTACGTCTGGAACTATGCAGGAAGAATTCTTCGTGCGATTTCGTCTCAACTATAATCGCCGAAGCTACAGACAAAGGCGGCCTCTCAAGTTTATACTCGGAAACCAGATAGAGCCCATGGCGGTAGAAATGGTTTTTCTTTAGGTTGCCAGGTAGCATATATCTCGTCTACTTAGTATCATGGTTGATCGGTTGTTATAAGACGACCCTGGGATTCCCTTCTTCGTTCTCTTTCGTGTTGGGACACGATAGTAGCTAATATCAGACCACCATCATCCCCTCTCAAGACAATTGATAGATTTCATGGCCACGTATGCGTTCCATCGCGCCCAACACTGACCATTCCACACAGCGAACGCCGCCACATAAATGGCCGGAGTATTGTGTCCATATTTCCCGCAGGGAAGTGCGGCAGACACAATTATCGGAAGTTGTTATCGAACCGCTTGAATGTGTAGCCGATGAATGGCAAGCTCATCTCAGGCGACTCATCCGTCTGCCTACCCGACGCCATGGCCTGAGCCTTGAGAACCGTGGCGTTGTCGGTCTGGTCGATCTCATCAGTGGGGAAGTACGTCGTGTCAATAGCCGACGTCAACCGCGGCTCGAACGGTGCACGAATGCGACGGAGGCTGTCAAATTCGACCCCACGGAAGAAGGCGTGGTTCTTGATTTCATGAGCACCACCCCTTCCAAGCCGGACTTCGGTGTTGCAGATGAGACTGTAGGCATACAAAGTCAGCGCGCGGTTCAATGTCCAACCGATTGAGACGGAACAATGTTGACTTACCTCCTGATGAGGTGCTCCGCTTCCGTTCCCAACGTAATATCATCCGGGAAATACAACGACTGTCTCCAGTTGACAATTTTCCTGTAGGTGTCGTGGCTATCCTCAGCACAGAACGGCGGCCAACCGACCAGACACTCGAACATGATGGTTCCCAATGACCACCAGTCACAGTCAAACGTGTAACCCTGGCCGGTGAAGATTTCGGGGGCGATGTAGTCCGGGGTACCGACGGTGGAGTAAGCCATGACTCGACGAGATTTCCTCCAGTCGTTGATCTGCGACCGATTGCTGACCGTGAGATTAATCTGATCGATGGCTACCGAGTTTCTATCTCTAGGTCGGTTCGACTTGCCCTGAAGAAGCTGCTGGTAGTAGTTGTTGTCGTGTAACTTGTGGAAGCCAGTTGAGAGACCGAAATCTGTAAGCTTGACATGACCACCTCTGTCGAGGAGGATATTGTCTGGTTTGATGTCACTTCGGTCTCAGTTAGTCAAGGCAGGTACTTCAGTAACCGAGGCGGGCGCGAGCCCATTGAAACACTCACCGGTGAATGAAACCCAGTTTGTGGACCGCCTCAATGGCGAGGACGATCTCTGCTATGTAGAACCGCGTGATATCTTCCGAGAAGATCTCATACTTAATGAGCATCGTCATCAAGTCTCCACCAGGCAAGAACTCCATCAGCATATAAAGAAAGTTGGCGTCCTGAAAGGTAGTGTAGAGCTTGACGACCCAGGGGCTGTCGGATTCGGCAAGAATGTCTCGCTCGGCTCGAACGTGGGCTAGTTGATCCTTCTTGAACATCTCCGTCTTTATCAGAGACTTCATGGCGTATACCTGGCCATCCGACTTCTTCTGTACCAGCTTGACCTCGCCAAAGGCACCCTTGCCAATGATCTTAATAGTGCTGTAGTTTTCGGGCTTGTCCTTGGTCCGCAAAAACCGCAAGTATCTCCCTTCTTTCTTGCCAGCATTTTGCCAGAGTTGTTCGCGTCTAGAAGAGGATTGGTTGGGATCTGCGAGTTTCTGCTCGAGCTCACTCTGTCTGTCAAGGGGGAAGATTCCCGGTCAGCACGTTACACATTCCACTGAGGTGAGACGTAGCCCAGGGGGGTCACTTAGAGCAGGGCCGGGATAGCGATAGAGGTTCGAACGTACCTCAGATTGCGCTCGCGAGCACGCTTGACGCTGTCCTTGAAGAAATCAGCAGCCAGCTGGGAGCATTTCTTTTGGTTGTTGTTGGCGTTGATTCCGTATTTCTCTGGGTTCCTCTCGGGCGCGGGTTGGAACTCGGTGGGACGGGGACTCGAACTGGGCATGGGGGCATGCAGATAACCATGGCCAGCTGGTTGTTGGCCGGATGACCCTGATGTTCGCGGTCGCTGACCCGGAGAGGCGCCACGTGCGCCATACGGGTTTGTCCCAGCCGCGCCGCCCAGGTTTTGGTGGGAGAATTGGTGGGCAAGTCCAACGTTGGGATCGTTGGTACCAGGTGTGTTGGACCGAGGCTGGTAACCAGCACCGCCCCGGGCGGAAAGGTAATCGGAGGGAGGTTGCTGGGAGTACTGGGGGTGGTATTGGTTCTGCGCAAAGTAGCTGTTGGGAGCAGCGTGACCAGCGCCGTACTGCTGAGCACCAGGCTGACCTTGTTGAGGGCTGTAGCCCTGCTGGCTGCCGCCGCCACCGGGATAGACGGGTTGTGGGAAGGTCGAGGGTGTGGTGGGATACGCCCGGTCCGGAGCAGGCCCGAGACGGTCGTTGTTGTTGCCGAAGTTCAGATGCAAGCGATTGTTGGGATCCATCTTGGGAGCTCAACTCAGCTAGAATCGACAGACAATTCGAGCAGGAGAAGGCGTATCGTTATTAATATCAACAGCCGGTGGACAAACGTGACGGAAGCACGGAGAGGGACAGAAGATAGGAGAAAAGAAGAGGTAGGGAGCAGGGATGATAGAAAGTGTCAGTGATTCAATAATGATATGTGCCCCCGGCGGTTCAGATCGGGGTCAGGTGAAGAGTATCGAGTTGAGTCGAGCCTGGGTCGAATCGTCGTTCCGAATAAAATGTCTCAAAAGACGGGAAGATGGCTTCGTATCGAAGCTGCCACGAAAAACTCAAGACTTGCTCCTTGGAATTGAGTTTTGATAGCCCGACCCTGGCAGCTTGAAAGGTGACTAAGGTTGTGGTGGTGTGGCGTATCCCTGATATAGCAGTACACTTTAGTTACCCGACCTGCATGTGTACCTCCAGGAGGTGTAAAAGGTAAAGTTAGGTAGGTACAACTTGGAGGTCGGCCACACGCTTGCTTCCTCACGATCGCAGGACGTTGTTGTTTTCTAAGGGGGTTGCACTATTAGACCAGGGCTTTCATTTTTCATCCGAGATTAGGGACCACGGGGGGAATAAAAACATATCGAAGGAGAGAATGCGCTGTCTTCACCTACCACGACCCCCTGAAATCGGAGTGCTTGTTAGGCACATATAAGTGCGTGCTATTTAGGACCTAGATCTACATATAGGTAGGCCGTACTCCGCAGCCCCGCGCCTGGAATAAAATATTACTGGATCGGGAAGCGTCGACCTGATGGTGCAGTGGGCTGCCCCACCATTTTAAACTGGCACCAATGGTTCCCTGAAACAGCTGGCCACTCGTAGCATTAGGTACCTTACCAATCGTACCAATAGTAATCATCTGAGCTGCAAATACCCAATTCGCGCATATCCCCGTATGGCCGCCTGATGAAGCACGTGTGAAACACTTTATGCATACTTGCATGTGTGCACACTTAAGTGCATATTTAAACAACAGCAAGTACTCGGTGATGGCACTTGAGAGTGGAGCAGATCACATCTTCATTCCTCCCAGTCTAGAACGATATCCTCTTGACACCAGCGCGAGCAAGCACGACAGGCTCGATTGGCGGCAGCAGGGTCGGAGAGTTCCTATCCTGGGCGACCGTCAAGCTCCTGCCTTCAGTGATGTTGACCCCCGGGGGACCCCGAAGTAGCTCTTCGCGTCCAAAGGCTTGAAGCCGTCGAGTTTCCTTGTCACGGTAGACGCATGTTATCGGCTGTCTTCCGGGATAATCTCCCGTATGCGTAGAAGATAGGTTGAGTAATTGTTAGATTCCTACTAGATGACCAGCCTAAAGGCTTCGTGGCCACATATCGATCTATACAGAGATGTAGGTCGGCTTGTTACCCTGATTCCAACAGTATATGCTGGCGGCTTCCCTTGTGTTCCCCCCAAAGACATCACCTTTCACTAATTACAGGTTATCCGAGCGAGAGTGGAGCGCCTGGTGAAGGAGATCCTGGTAGTAGGCGCTCTAGACGTGCTAGTGTCCGAGGCGGCCCGCCGGGGCCCACGCGTGCGGCGTGCCCATGCGTTTCCAATAGTTCTGGCGGTAGGCGATGTACAGATGACCCTGGAAAAGTTGACGCCCATTAAGCAAAATTGCGAACGACATGAATGCCCAAGCTGCGAGTGCCCCGTCATGGCGTTGTTCCGCATGCCAGAATAACATGTAGGGCATCCGGCTCGAAAGAGAAGAGAGATTCGTTTCCTGTATTCTATGTTCTATATCCGGCGGGCCCAAACCAGACTCCTTGACCATACCTATGAAGGGCCGGCAGGGCTCTTGATGGCCTAGACATCGGTTCGGCATTAGGATTCGAGAGGACTTGAGATTAGTAGCAACAGTCCGTATATATAAAGGGAAAGCAGGCTCATTTGAAGGCAACCTAACGTTTTTCGAGTGTGCTTTTGAGTGGCGCCAGTGGCTTACTCAAGCTATCTAGCCTATCCCCCTTTTTACACTGCTACTACGCACTTAAGTAAAAGATTGACATATATCGATGCTGGACCATCTAATTAGGCAGTGCAATGTCCTGGAATTGTGTCCAGTGAAGAATACCCCGACTGGCATAGGCTTCGGTCGCAATGTCCAGGGAAGACACTTGCATGGGTCGAGAGAACAAGATATGTATTTCAGGTGTGCAATTGCTTTCCCAGTCTGACTAAGATTCCGTTTTATATGTTCAGTGTCCGCTAAGATTTCTCGTATAGCCACCGCGGGAATTCGACCTCCAGATTGTCCAACCTAAGAAGCCGTGGGGACTCGAGGTTCCTCATCAACGATTTCGGGGCTGAGGTGATTGATGGACGCCTTGGTCAGCAGACGTTGCAATGGATGATTTGAGCCTTTCGATCGCAACCACGCTAGCTTCGCCGCAGCCAAGATAATGGGGCTGGCTTCGAGAAAGACCAAAGAACACTTCATAGTCTAAGTGACCCGCTCTGTGTAGAGCACGAGTATGGTGGCGTATACTGGAAACTCGTAGTTTGTATCAGAATGTTGTCACATGTTTGTAATAAGTAGGCTCGATTTGAGACAGTGAACTGCCCTAGTCTGTGTTGTTGCACCTCTTTGAGTCCGTTCGGGTATTACAATAGCCTGACTGGCACCCGGTGCCACCCCTTTTACGAGCCGTGCACATCCTCAGCTTCGTGGTATACCACATGTTGGTTCTTTACCTCTGTATGTCGTTGCATTAGTACATTTTGACCACCAGCAGGTTTTGCCCATCGAGAGAATAACGAGCATGGACAACTTTGTACTAGATCAAGTAATCCCAACAGAGCAACCTATGGACGGCTCCAAAGGAACTGCTTGCACAGCCGTGAGACTGCGAGAATCTCGGACCGACGCCAGACCCTTCCCCGTTCCACCGACGCAGTTGGCGGTAAGACGATGAAGGGGGCCCTTTTACAGGATGAAGTAAGACGGTGACACAAACTGAGCGCTTCGGATTTGCTTCTAAGCCGATTCACTTTGAAGCCTTATTTAAAGGGGCTAAGGCTCTACGGGGCATAACAGCCAAACATCCGCTCCGCTCCAGTCCAAGACCAACACTCAAAACCCCTAAACTCCCCACGCATTACGACTGAAATTCATAAACTATTTGCAAGTGATTGATAGCGAACTCTCTGGCGGTGACCGAGGCTACAGGCACTCGCCCACCTCCCCTGCCCTCGGAATCGGAGAATGCATCTGCTCAGCCGACAGCTGCTACATCACCGTACAAGCCTCCGACCCCACCGGCGGGTCCGTCAACTCTATCCAAAACACGGCGGTCCCCTTCACCGAAGGGGTCATGGGAAGGGCCGCCACCAACATGTCGTGGGGACCGCCCGCCGGATTGAAGATCCGTTGCCCGCACGACGAAAACTTGGTCATCTTCCGCAAAGCATCGGGCATCAACTTCCACCGCGACTGCGCGGAGGGGTGCACGCTAGAGGAGGGCCGGAAGTCAGCCATCGGGATCTACAAGATCGTCATCACGACCCAGACCCGGAAGTGCATGCAGCACGCCGCGCTCACGGCATTCCTCTATACATGTTACTTTGCGCAGATAGTCATCGGGGCTGGGCTCACGGTCCTGGGAGCCGGCGCCTCAACCGAATAGGGGTTATGGGTTATCACTGCTCTGGGTGCCCTGAACACGGTGCTGGCTGGTATACTGGCTCTGATCAAGGGTTCGGGGCAAGCCCAAAAGCTGGGTAGAGACCGCGTTGAGTATAGAAAGTTGCAGAACTGGATCGAGGATACGGAGGCTTTGCCTGCTGTTGGTGTTATCGGCCGCAATAGGATGGAGGTGGGTTTGTTGGTTGAGTGCGCCTTCAATCGGCATAACGCCGCGATGGCCCGTGACGAGAAGAATCAAGCTGACGTGTATGTAAACTCACTTTTGGAGTCATTGGAAAACCGGAACAGCGATGACTTAGATGTTCGTGGAATTTGGAAGAGCATCGCGTAAATTAGGGTTGAGTGCTGACGTGGTGAAGCGTTACGTGTTACTGGTGGTTATCCGTCGTACTCACTCGAATCCTTTCACTAAACCCGTACTAATAGTTACATGTCCTATTTACGACTCTCCTGTTATCCACATCGTCAGTCTTCGCTTCCCTCCCAGCGTGTCCCTAGCTCATGAAAAAGAGGCATCTTATCTGTGATGCCTATAATCTCATTACTACACCATTCATGACCACCTGCTCCATTGGCGAGAGCGAACCCGAACCCGCCCTTCGGTACCTCAGTCCCTTCGGCACCCTCGCCAAATAAGTAGAGAGGATCAACGGTACCGACCGAGATGCTAATGGTATCGCCTTCATTCCTGCGCCAGTAGAGGAAACTGCCACAATTCGAACAGAATCCGCGTAACACCCCTGGGGTAACGCTGTAGTCTCTAAGCGTGCCGGTGGCACTTGTCCATTTGAACGCCAAGAGCAGATCAACCCGATGGGATGACCAGAAGAGAGCACCGGAATTCTTGCGGCATTGCGTACATTGGCAAGTCGTCGACTGTGGAGTGAATATTAGCCTCCCTAAGTTTGTAATCATCCAACTTCCAGATTGCTCACACAAGCCTGAGACGGAGTCTCTCCTCTCCACACCAACGCTAATCCCACCAGTATTTGGGGTTTTAGACACTGATTAGAAAGGGCAAACATACGCTGTTTAGGAAATCATGGCCATTTGGAAAGTCAACGCGATACCTGAGAGCTCCACAGAGACACCCCCCCGTGATACTCTTGGGCTTTGCAAAATCGGCCATAGTTGTCATTGTCACTGGTTGATGTAAGGACTGCCCGACATGCGATTCCGACCGGAGTATTGTGCGACTTCTCATATTTATATATAACGAACACAGCTAGACAGGATGCGGTAAGCTTGTCAAATGCGCCCTTCCCCACACCTGAGGGGGGTAAATTATCCAGTAGTGACTCAGTTCGTCCCCATGGTGCGCCATAGGGCGTAAGTGGCGAAGGCTGATGGCTTCTAACGAACTACTATGCCGTCAAGGGCTATGACGTGCCCAGTGGATTGAACTATTGATCCAGCGATAGTTTGGGACTCTCTGTCCCGAAGCATTTGCTGGGCGCCCTTCTAAGACATATGTACCTACGTATGGCGGGTAAGTCTAACATCCTCGGGCGGCGTCTCTTCACATGTTAAACGCCCGGATTTTCTTTCAGTTGGCCAGTTCTTACACTAGCTGATACCTAACATGGATGATTTTATATCGCAAGATACTAAGTATTGGGCAAGCTACTCATTGGCTACCCTATCCAGATCTCGATCTCCTAATTACATATTCTATTAGACGTCGCTCAGTAATGGCCTTGAAATGAATACAACGGAATCATGGTTTGTCGTCTATTCTTGACGTTCCACTGTGAAAATCCGCAGTCTTCTGCGGCGGCATCAGCACCAAGGTTGCTTGTCCAAAGATAACTACCACATTTCGTTAGATAGCATCAGATGCGTCATTCTGTGGAGCAATAATCGCTGCAAGTCTTCTAGCTCAGCCTTTCCTAGCCCCTATTCTAACCGCATTTCTTGCCCCTATTCTGGCCTCGACCTTGAACCCCATTCTATCATCATGCTGGGAGAGACGGCGCGGAGGTAGAGTCATTGAGTCACGAATAATATAACGTATCATGAACACTATGTAACTGCCCAGCCTAACCAACGGTACGATTCAAGGAGTGTGTGACACTACACAGAGCTGTGAACTCAATGCCTCAAGACTCAAATCCCGTACTTGTGACGACATCCCTCCGCTCTTCGAGAATTGTCCTTGTTTTCTTCAACTTCTCCTTCATATCATGGAAACGGTCCGGTCCAAGAGGGAGCCAAAGCGGAATATTTCTCCCTTCAGCGCATCCCTACTGTCTTACAAGATCCCAAACTGATCTCGACTACTTTGCTTGGGTTACCGGCTTGTTTCTGATCTTCCCCTACCAAGTGCCTGTGAAATGTCTCCGACTCCGCTGCGTAGTCGGGTATCCTAGTTTGCACATTATTCCGGTTGCCGGCAGGGAGGGTCTTTGTTCGGAATCTCCCAGGCTCAATCAAGAGGACGTTGATATCCAGGTGTGGCGTCTCCTTGCTCAGGCCCTCCGCAAGGCCTTAAAGGAACATTATTACTGGGAGTTCGGCTATACGGGAGGCGCGGATCCGTCCAAATCTCACCTTTGATGGCGAACTTAGAGCCAGCGTAGGCACCAACGGACGCTAGCCAACCCAGCTGTCAAGGAGCTTATGAATACCACTGTGCCTGCTCGTCTCTCGCGAAAATTGAGCAGTACGGCTCGTGTACCTTTGACGGTGCTGAAGACATTTATATCGAACCGGGCCGAGAACTGTTTTGGTCTGAATTGTAATTAGCAGATCATAACAGAACTTGTGACCGGATATTTGCGCACTCTAGCTCCTCTAAGGCACCGCTCGTAATGTAGCCTACGCTGTCCACAACAACGTCGATCCTACCGTAAATGTTGATAGCTTCCTTGAGGGTTTCCTGGACAGATATCTGCTTGTCGGTATATCGAGCTCTAAAATAGCTGCACCAGACTTTGCCGGGTGTTCCAGCTCCCGAGCTTGCGTCCAGTTGCGGTGACCTGATCCCCACGCTCGAGGACCTGATTTACGAACTCTCTCCCAACCCGCAGGAGCAACCAGTAATGAGCCAGACAAGGCGCGACAAAACGGATATAATAAGGTGATTTCTTTATGATTAAGGTGGCAGTGTGTAGGTTAGAGTGAATAAGAGAGTGAACAAGAGAACCCGTGGACTGCGTATTCTTGTAGAAACCGGATGTTGTCAAGACAATGTTAATGAAGCATACCAATTGGAAATAGCGGCCTCAGCAGTGACCATATTCCCAATACATTCTACAGCATTTTCCGGAATGTGACTACTTAGGAATATAGTGTTTATTAGCAACTACCCATTTCGTAATCTTGCATTGGAAACCGTTCGGGGTCTATACTAAGCCAAGTGATCTACCAGGTGTACCCCTCTTTGAACAGCCAAATAGTTTCTCTGAGCTAGGTTTTCTCTCCTGCTCTTTGTGTCCTTATTATCCTATCCGTTTCGACTTTCCTCGTCCCCGCATATATCATGGACAAAGGGAGAGCCGAGGGCTATCAACAGGTCCTGTTTAGCCGGGGAATTCAAAAACAGTACAATTCATTTACAAAGCCCTCCGCACAACTCTATGTCGACGGCTTCACACGTTAGCATCACGCACCAGGAACCCAGGCGTGGTCTGAACTCTAGATCGTTTCTGTGTCAGGCATCTCAAGTCATGGATGTAGAGACTCTTCAACGGCGGTCACCTGCTAGTAGTTTTGGAAGAACGAACTCTACTCCAAACCATCCCACCTCAACGTGCCATCAGAGGTATCGGCGTGCTCTATATCCGGAGAAGATTGAGGACCTCGAGGATTATGCCCCTGGTGGCCTTCACCCAATGCATTTTATGCCCTTGATGACAGATTTGAGGTCGTTTAGAAACTTGGGAGCAGTGGTATTGCTACAGTATGCCTGTGTTACGAACTCCCGGCCGAGAGATGGAAAGCTGTCAAGGTAAACGTGGCGTCCCAGTCGTAGGTAGGTAGTCCGGAACTCAAAATCTTCGAGATAATGAAAGAAAAGTCCGTTGGTCTGGAGGGGGTTGAAGCTAATCATGTTGGCATGCGATTGAAGACCCACTGGATACATGGGCCAAACGACAAGCATCTCTGCTCTGCCCTGCCTCTCTTGGGCCCAACACTTTCTGAGTGGCGACAGTATTCCCTCGGTACGGACCGCAACCGAATCAAAGATATTTGCCATCAAGTCATCGAAGGTCTAGGCTTTCTTCATCGGCAGGGGATATGTCACGGTGGTTTCCGACCACAGAATATCATGAGAATGCAAGGAGACAGATTTGACGGACTTCGGAAAGATGAGGTTTTACCGCTTTTTTCGTTCCCACCCAAATAAGAGATTTCTACTATGATGGCGAACCCGGTTCCAATGTTCCAAGATGGGTCGTCAAAGGGGACTACTGATTGCAACTCATGGGGTACTTAATATCGGACAAAGTGGCGATTGTCGACTTTGGTGAGGCCTACGAGACATCTTTGCCACCGAAGTCGTTAGGAATCCTGAGAACGTACGCGGCCCCGGAGACCACGTTCGGCGGGACACCAGACATCGGGCACGACGTGTGGTCTCTGGCCTAAACGTTAATGGAGGTCATGCTTGCGGAGAGCTTTGGCAATGATCTTCTAGATACTATCTGGCATATGGAACGTTTCATAGGTCCAATGTCTTTTCCTCACAGACCCGGTGGCAGCGGGGAGGATGTACCAACAGCTAATGTACGAATATCAGAAGACAGGGGGGAAAGTACATGTCAGAGATAACACCGCCTACCGAGGAACACCGAGAACTCGGAAAAAATACCAAGGCTTACTGCTTCCTGCCCCAGTGTACTAGTATTAAGTAGGAGTCGAGGAAGAATGACTCTACACTGATCAACTGGAGGTAGTACTAGGCGCGGAGCTCGGTGTTGATTTATTCATCCCAGATGAAGAAGATCCGAGCGAAGGCACTTGGGAGTTCACGCATTACCTTTTGCCGGAAAATGACGTTCGTGTCTTCGTAGACCTTCTCAGAAGGGTGTTGAGGTATGGACCCCATTGAAAGGATACGTGCCTCTGAGGCTCTACTACATCCCTGGTGTAACAAACGACCTGCTAGCCAAGCAGAGGCACGTGGACTAACGGGCCTTTGGAAATTTTCCGCTTGGTCAGTGTTTCTGCTAATGGTAGTGACGATATCTGCGTTTTGGGTCGAACTGTTTGGGGCATCGACTATCTCTCAAGGCTTCTCCAGCTTGTTAGGTTTGGACAATAAGGCACTTCTGCAAGTGAGAGTCTGTATAATCATTATGATATAAATTGGGTGTCAACTTGGACCCAGGCTAACAAATCAGCGTCAGAGTCGCACTCACCAATAATCTTTCTTATATTCGGTACGCACAGGCACAAGATAGATTCGAGCAATAGCTAGACCGTTGCTGTTCTTGCGAGATACCCCTGGCTCCCTTTAATATTTCCGCTTGTAATGTTTGTGAATCGAATATGCTAGTTGAGACTAGTTGACTCGAACCAAAAGAGCCAGGGATACTACTTGGATACCGTATGGACTGTATCACATACTTTGTTTGCAAGTTCCATGTTCACACCACGGTAGGTCCCATTAAATTCAGCACGGCCCGACCCAGGACATATCACGGAAGCTAAAACCATGAAATTCTTCGGAGGCGTAATCTGCGGGGACGCTGCACACATTCCATATGGGTTATTTACCAGCTCAGTCGTTTTGTTACACTTCCTTTTGGATCCAAAAGCCATTTGCGGGGGCACGCCAGCTTCCTCATAGTCCAAGATAGAGGACAACCGTGTCCCAACCAAATCCATGCTCAAAGTACGTTGGTCCGGCGCTCCAGTTATCCATACTCCGTAACGCCGTCGCATAATCGTTTCATGACCGTTTCCACCGTCCCAAAAAGACAAAGCGCCAAGAGTCCTTCAGCTACACTCCTCCTCATGCCTGAAAGTATGGGTAACCCCTTATTTCGTCCGTTGTGCATCGTATGCCTTGATGGCCGCCTCCAGGGCGTCGAGGCTCGAGCGGTCCCCGTAGGCATCCATCATGGCCTCCGATATCCGGCGTTGTTCCAGCTCGTGCCGCGACTGTGCGTACCGTTCTTGCCGCTCGATCTGTCTCTCTTGATACTGCTTTAGGCCGTAACCTATGCGTCTTCCGTTAGCCCCAGGGACATCGCGAGATTCGACACCAAGTCCACCGACCTATTCCCACGGCAGCGATGGCGGCAATGGCAAGTTTCTTCTCTATCCGGCCTGACTTATGGAGAGTCGGGAGATAGGTTGGGTGGACCTGTGCCGTGTGATAGAATGGCTTAGTTGCGTGAGGTGTCATCCTGGTGGTGGAAGCTGGAGTATAATGGTTATGTGGACTTCGATTATCGACTCAGGAGCGCTCGCTAGCTAACCCTAGCAGTCGCTTATACCATCCTACAGAGGAGAGATTTTGTTAAGTAGGTATGTCATTCGATCAAGCAATCTGAGGCAAAACGCGACCACCCGCATCTTGGGGGGTTACCTAGGCTAAATAGTAGCACGTAGTCCAGAATAATTAACATCCCTAAGCAAACGCCTCTCGTTCCTAAATGTCCCGGCAATACCTACCCAAAATGGGCGCGTCCAGGCTGCCACGAAGAGGTGTGGGGAACGGAGGGTTGGCAGGGGACGATCTCTGTGGGGTGGGATGTTGGGCGATACGATCGCTGGACTGATGTCGTGTGATTGTGGGGTTATGCATCCTCGGGCCAACCCGAGGGAGACTGGTCTGGAGAGAGGCAACCATCCATCCATCATATGATTGGAGCCCGCCGATAGGGTGATGTCAAGCTCACGCGAACAATTTCCATACGCCCGATATATAAGCTCGGAAAATGGGCTTGCATATAGGCCCTAAAGGAAGGGGTTATAAAATTTCAAATGACCAGGATTCGGTTATTAGGGCAAGTATATCCATACGCCTGCCAACCTTTTATCTTAGGGCTGCCTGATTGAGCTATTTGGAGATCATGTGATTGTAAACCGTTATAAATGGTGTAGGCTTTAGACGGGATTCAATGATTCATAGGAAGCTTTGGCTCCCAGCGGACGACTCTTCGCCTGTATGGAGACTGTTATTACCCTCGTGACCTTTCTTGATTCTTATAATATGGTATCTTCGACGTAAAGATCAGGGCCATTGTCGATCTCCAATGAAGTGGTGGTAGAAAAAGGGGATACACAGTAGCTAACAGTAAGCCTAGCTCACCGAGTAAAACCGAGGAGACAATTTACCTGAAGGCCAAGCATTATCAACTCGATGGCGGTCCGGGTATTCTAAGGATAGACCGGTAGGCACTCAGTCGCCGAGTAGTCCACAGGTACTCTTCCCTATGCAGCCTCCGAGCTTGAAGACGGTCTTTATCACATTTCCCACCATATCAAAAACGCACTTAAGCTTTATAGTACTCTCCTATTAGCTATATCTCCACGATCCTATGGCATATGAGCCATGCAACTTGCTATCCACCTCTCCGGCTTACAATCATACATATTCCCAGACTATGTGACGTAAACACGCTTTCATATCCCGGGATGCGGCATTTCATTACGGGCGGTAACACATGCCATTGTCCAAGAAGTGCAAGCGAGAGTCCCGACGCACAGCGCCCCACCGCAGCCACTGACAACTTTGCGGTCGTGCTTACAGGACGGAGCTCGGGCGCAGAAGGGATGGCTTACTTGGTCATATTGGATGAACCGTCAGGTTAAATTATCCATTCCAAGATACTCCAGCACCTAGCTTTTTTGACCCATGCGGCCAGTCCTAGCACGGGGCCTCCCTCCCTCACAGCCTGCCTCTCTATATCTTTTCTTCGGAACAGGAACACCATTTCATCATGAACATCGCTACCAGCTGCCAGAGAGAAGATCATTTCTAGCATGGGATCGATCGAGCCTTACATACTTGCTAGGTATCCCTCTTGCGTCATGCAATTACCCTCTTCAAACCAACGTAATTTGAAGTTTTGAGTATCTAGCTAGGTCCCGCCTCACCGCACTACCCCTATTCAAGCAGCGGCCGTCCCGATCTTGTTCAACCCCTTGAGCGAGCCGAGACTCAGGGCCAACCCCTGGGACCTGCTTCTTATACGGACAAAGCCAGTGATCGGTCCTTCCTCGCCCTCTTTCTCGATGCTCAAGTTGGCCAAGGCATCCTCACCTAAAAAACACGCAATTATTAGCATATATCGTGACCTATGGCGCACAGAACCTTGGGCGTAAATAGAGGGAACGCAGAGTAGAGCTTACCGAAAACACTCTTAGCATAGAGATTCGCACTCAAAAACTGGCAGTCTCCCTTCATGCTGGCTTCGGGAGTAAGACAGTTCATATTCGTGCAGGCCATGAGCTGCTCTAGGAAATCCCTCAAGCTCTTAGCCTTGCTGTTGATATTGACCTTGTTCTCCCATTCGAACTCTGTCCACATGGAGCGGAACTGCGTCTCGGTGCAGGTGGCGGGTTGGATGTAATCCATGATGTCAACATGTAAGTCGTTAAGAATGACGACGTTAGTGTCGGTGCTGTGCGCCCCATCGTATACAACGTTGCCGAATATAACACCAGTGTCGGTCGAGGACACCTTAATTGTGCATTGCACATTGTGGAAGTCGTGCGGGCCCAGGTTCTGCGTCGTCGGCCGCTCGACGACCTTCAAGTCACCGAGGGTCGCGAACTCGACTGACAAGTTCTGCAGGGTCTCGGTTGTCTGATTGACAAGGAGGACGTCTAACACGATGTCAAACTGGTGGACCTTGACATAAGCCTCGGCATATACGGGGTCGGAGAAACCCGTAAGCTGTACAACCCGACTGAGCTTTGAGGACAGATCTTCTGCGGTAGACTCTCCGCCTGTGGCCTTCTCCAGGTCGAGTTCGATCTCGTCGGCGCCATCCGTGGTATTCTTCTTTGAAAGTTGCCGGATCTGGACGACGTCATCGACTTGGATAGCTGTCTTGGCCTTCTCAGAGGCCTCTTTCGCTGCTCGCTTCTTTTCCTCGACTTGGACCATGGCACGGAAAGCCCTGCGCGTATCCTCAAGGAAGACCTTCTCTAGTTCTTTCCTTTTGGAGAATTCGGCCAGGGCCCGGATGCAAGACATGATTCTGTCCACCGAGTCTTCGTCGATGGGTGCCTTCACGAATTGGGACTGGCCAACGCGGATAATGGAGATCATGATCAGCATTGCTTCAGCGCGGAGAGCATTTGTCCGGGCGGCATCTGAAGAGATCTCAGAGTGTCGCATAACAAGCTTCGTAAGGGCAGCAGACAGAACAGTGGCCAGGTAGTAATCCCCGTCGAGAATGAGCTGGCGCAAAGGGGGCTTTTGAGCGGCCTTGACGGCTTCGAGTCTCGCGGCTGCAGTGGAGCTGCTGGTCAGAGCCGTCTCGGTCGCGTATGTCCCATCTGCGAGGACCTTTCGTGACCCCGAAGGAGCTGCTGGCTTCGAATGGCCGTTGACCTGGTCTGCGATCTTGTCCTCGTCGTCGTCGTGGCTCTCCAACAGACGCTGTTCGGAAGCAAGGATGGGGATCTCCCCCAAACTCGCGCGTATCCTCTTCCACGCCTCTCTGATGTCGCTCTCCTCAAGAGAGTACTCGCCAACGATCCAGATGATTCCGCGGTAGACCTTACCTGCCCTGACTTCACTAAGCGTGGCCACCAGGCGCTCAACGATGGACGGTCGCAACTTGGGGAACTTCTCCACAACCTCCTTCACGAAGTTGATGACATCCACGGCAGACGAGTTACTGAAATCGGCAATGAAGTCCATCAGGAGATCGACGACGCTGGCTGCGACCTCGGAGAACTTGATAGCGCACTGGTGAATGGAGTGGATGAGCAGCTGCCGGTACTCGGTGTTCTTCTCGTACTCCTGGTCAACCGTCTTGGACAGCTCCTTCTTGAGCAGCAAGACAACCTCCTCGACGTTCTTGCTCGAGACCATCTCTAAGGCAATGCTGAGGGCTTTCCGCCGGACATCGATATCGGTACTGGACAGAACGCGCAGGATCTCCATAACTAGATCGTCCAAGACACCTTCGTTCTTCTGGCGGAGCTGATCTACCCGGTCGAGAACGATGAGCTTGACATTGTTGTCGGCCTCCTTGATGCTCAACTCGATGAACTTAGCGGCGGCAGCCTTGACGGCCACGGGGTTGCTGGTCAATGCTGTAAGGGAGGAGGCGGCTTCGTATACTACAGTGGATGCTCCGGCTTCTAGCAGGTCGAAGATGAGTCTTAGATACCGAGCCTGTTGGTTGTTAGAGACATGTTAGCGTTAACTGAGGCATGGTGATTATGTATGCCTGCGTACCTTGTGATGTTGGTTCTGCACGGCGTCCTTGCGGATGAATTCGAGTTCGACCAGTTGAAGGAGCTCCTCTGCGTTGGGGATGCCCTCAAAGACGGAGCTCAGATAGGCCAGAGCCTTGTCGTGGTCGATACTGGACAGGGCGGCAAAGGCATTGCGCTTGCAGGTTGCGTCGGTCTCGACCTCGAGGAAAGAAGCAATCAAGTCGGAAGCGTCTGGGATTAAGGACTGCGAATGTTGATGTATGGAAGCGATGGCAAAGACGGCGTTCTTTCGCACATATGCATGTCTGTGCTCAAGACATGAGCGGGCAGAGGAGAGCAGGGGTTCGATCAGTTCGGGTTCCCGTAGCTTGCAGAGGAAGCGCAATGTGTTTCCCCGGATGTACTCGTTGGGGTGCTGCAGGTCGTTCCTAATACCATTGCTGGACGGCGTGCCCGGGTTAGCAACAGATAGCTGGACAAAATGTTACGCCCCCGACGAGCGCAAGTCTCCTGTCTGTCTATATAGGTATACTCACCAAACGAGAATCATCTCTTGCTTCAGCTTGCCACTCGCATCGAGCTTCGGACAGATCTCGTAGTAGAAATATAGTAGTTTCTTCAATGGTTTTGACTTCGAGGGCATGACGAATCGGATGATGTGCATAAGCAGTTGAGGCATAGGGTCGCCGTTCAACATGATGGTCAGGATGCGCTTCATGGTGTCGACCTTGCTCTCATCTGTTCCCTTCTCGAGCTGCAGGCGCAGGTCGGAGAGAGAAGGGACATCGGCGGTATTGTCTTGGTGGACCAAGCTGTAAGCATTCTCCAGGAAGGTAGCCATGGTGAGCGGTGGTTGTGGTTGCGGTTCTCGACCGCTTCGTCAGAACCAAACGTCGAATGCCGACTATCGAACTTAAGCAGAGACTAAGAGTACCCGTAGCTAACAGAGAGAACGAAAGTACGACAGACTCATTCGCCCACTATTCGTTTAACAGACTATAAGCGTCTTAGAGAGGATAATGCGACCGTGCATCCCAGTGAGTGCGACCGGAGGAAGAGAAGGACAGCGAGCGGCGTCTGTGGTCGGATTGGGAATCAGTTCAGGGAGTTGATTCGATATCCAAAATGTCCACAACTGGCAACTTTAACCTTGTCCGCCGTATTGAGCTTACAGGTACATGCACACTGCTGACATCCACAAGCAAACCTGGGGTACCACTCGAAATCTGTTCCCTCCAGAAAGCTTGGGGCACCCTGAAAAGCTGCCCTAAAGATTGCGCTAGACCCAATTGACCGATCCGCCTTATAATTATGTCAAGCCACACTTCAGCCTTGCCTCAGCCTCAGAGGTGAACTTATCGTTTATCACTGATAAGGGAGTTCTGACCGCCTTCCCCTTTCCATGTCCGTAGCTCGTTGGAGACTCGAATTGCCCCGCCAAAAGTTCACCACAGCGTCTAATCGTATATCGCTAGCCGCATATCGCTAGTGAGTGACGCTGCAGCTCCAGGTCCTCTCCCCTGTACCTGACGGATTTATTGACGGATCTTCTTGTACGCCAAAACATCCCTCCAAAGAGCCAGAGCCCTGCTTCCTAATCCAACATGGCAGCCAGTAGCGAGCCGTTCTACCTACGATATTAGTTGCGTTGCCTACCAATCCCTGCATGTGATAAGATGCGCTGTTAACTAACACTCCAATCCTCATTAGCTCGGGTCACTCCGGCCGGTTCGGACATGAATTCCTCGGTTCGTCACCTTGCGACTCATGACCTACCTTGTTCCTATGCATTGGATCAGTGGCCAGCTGACACCTATTCGACGCGCCCAGAGTTCGATTTCAGAGTAGTAGGCGACGGCCGGAGCGCGGTCGCGCGGTACGCCAACAACTCCAACTACCGAAACGACAGCCTGATCCGGAAAGAGAGTACGTCGCATGTGCACCTCTGCCTTCCTCACGCTCGCTCAAGAAAGGTCCGATGGGGGGATATGAATACGCATCGACTAACATTGCGCGCCCGGTTAAACAGTGTGCGTAAGCTCGCTGGTCGTCGACGAGATCAAGCGCATCGTGAAGCAGAGCGAGATCATGAAGGAAGACGACGCCAAGTGGCCACAGAAGAACAAGGACGGGCGGCAGGAGCTGGAGATTCGGCTCGGGAACGACCACATATCATTCGAGGTGAGAAAGATCCCCGAACAAACAATCCTAACCCGACAACGGACTGGAGCGGGGAGACAGACCTGCTGTACTGACCATCTCCATCTACCCCTAATAGACGGCGAAGATTGGGTCTCTCATCGACGTGACGGAGTCCGCAGACCCGGAAGGCTTGCGTGTTTTCTACTACCTGGTGCAGGATCTGAAGGCCCTCGTCTTCAGCCTAACATCACTCCACTTCAAGATCAAGCCCATCTCATGAGACAGAACGGACCCAGCGCGCTTACGAAGACTTAATGAGAGGACCGATGGATATGCGGATGCGGCGCAGGGGAAACGAGTGGGATCCGTTACCTTCATTTCGTGGCAAACATTGTACGCGAAAAGCTCGTCTGCCCCCCCACAAGCTCCCTAAGTAACCAACTGGAATATACCCCGTTTTGCCTGCCTGTTGGTGCCAAATAAATGCTACACTTATGCTTCCGTTCGCCATCACCTCCGCCTTGATATGTTTCAGGTCCTCGTGATTCGTTTTGGCTCTTGCTGCTACGCGCTATGCTGCTAGTCTTCGAATTAACCTGCTTTGAGTGCTTTGCATCCCTTGCCTTAAGCGTAGGCTATAGTGATACCGATATTGACATTCGATTTTCGTTGTTTGAATGCTCTTTCTCCGGAAAGATTCCCTTTCGTAATCTAGACGCCCCTTGCGTGAATTCGTAGGAACCTCCCACGGGCCACTAGTATTATCATAAACAATTATCTGGGCTTCATATTCCCGTCCTATACGTTGAGCATCACCTAAACTCCATGGCCGCGAAGCAGCCCCTATCGTCCACGTGGTGAAGGTCTAGTTGCTGAAATCTGCTGTCATGTCAGTGCCGGCTCCTTACCAACGGAGGGGGTGCCTCCTGCTTGGGAAAAAAATAAAAAAAATAAAAAATAAAAATAAAAGGGGGGGGGGGGGGGGGGGGG
>QJNZ01000466.1:0-13270 GCA_004155055.1 Monosporascus sp. CRB-8-3
GATGGCGGCAACATATTCGTTGGGTGAGTATGGGAACAAGCTTGACGAGGAATTTGAGTCTGACGAGGCTGAAGCCGCATCCGAGAATGCCTGGTTGTGACAATTTGTCGCAGAATAGGGGTAACTTGCTTAGTCATCAAGACCCATTAGGCACGCCGCAGGAACGTTTTTCCGGGGCTCCCACACTATATATGGAGCTTTCTAGGCACCGCTCTCTAGAGCCCAGATCATTCAAGTCAATTTACACTTTTCACACTCTATGCACTCTTTCCTAGCGATCAGCCTAACTGTCACACAATTCACGGCAGAAAATCTGGAAACCCAGTGGGGGTTGGGGGAGACGGTGATAGCGCACTTCTTACATCACGTCTCCTACAAACACCCTCCATTAACCACAAATATTACGGAAAACAAACTTCAGATAATAACCTAAACCGACAGCCAAGAATATTTATAAAGGAGATGTTTTTCCCCCTCAATTAAGTTTTCGGTTTACGTGAATCCTGAATCATAAATGTCCTACTAGAAGTACCCCACGGCGTGTGCCATTAATTCTCGGGACCGCCTGGGGGGTAGCGGATGTGTGGATCTTGGGAGATGAAAGAATGAGTTTCCTGGAGGATATTCGTAAGTGTTTTCCTTATCACGAATCTCTAAGATGGATGAAGTTACTTGTACCGGGCGTTAGCTTAGGTTAAACATAGACCCTTCAATCGGTATGACAATCCATTTGAAAACACCAAAGCCCTCTCTTCTGCATGTCACGTGTGCCGTGATACTACCTAGACTCAATGAAATCATTATTGTGAGCTTGATGCAGAGGAATTCCGTTTTTAATGCAAATTCAGTCGTGTTTATCGAGAAAATTAGAGGCAAGTTGTGCAGTAGGTGAAGTCCTCTGCTGTCGGACGAGTACACTATGTCTGTCAGAACAGATCATAACCTTACTTCCCTCATACAAACTTGCGTCCATATCCACAGCGAGAACGCCTATTTCCTCCAAGGCGTAGCGAACGCAGGCAGCTCTCTATGTTGGAGAGTTCCACAAGTGTTTACAAACAGCGATATTAATACGGACTGAAGAGCCCAGGAGTCATTTTCCCAACGCGTCAGCCAACCCTCCTAGAACGACAGTGGAAACCCGATGAAAGCCAAGAAGCATCAATTCATAATGTTGCTTATATCTGTAAAGTCAAACACCTTACAGGACAGCCCATTTGTCAGCCAAAGTTTCGTCTTTTGTGTTGTAACCCGCATCCCTTCAACGGAGAAGTGGGGCACGCGGCCCCGGAATGCCGTGGAGATTATTAATATGGTCCGTATGACCCCTTTGACGCCATCTCGGTCCCGCACGAATGTTGGGCTTCGAATCCGAGTACATATAAGAGGGAAGTCGATCATATGGTATAGCACTTTGAACCATCTCTCTGCATCATCAACTCTACGAAAAGCATTCGCAAGCCTCGAAGCCAGCGTCACAGTAACGCAGTATACAGCTCACCACAACAAACCCACCACCATGTCTCACACCAAGCAAGCCCGTAACGTCACTCTCGTAGGTGGCAGCGGCACAATCGGTGCCCCAATCCTCTCGGCACTCGTCGCAACAGGGCACAAGGTAACCGTGCTCTCACGACCGGAATCCACGGGGACATTCCCGTCCACAGTGACCGTGCACAAGGGTTCATACGACGATGAAGCCTTCGTCACGCGCATCCTCCAGGGTCAGGAGGTGGTGATCCTAGCGCTCAACTACGGCGCCGTTACCGCGCAGGGGCCGCTAATCCGGGCGGCCGCCGCGGCGGGCGTAGCGTACGTGGTGCCGTGCGAGTTCGGGTCGGACGCGACGCACGAGCCCCTGGGCGCGCGCCTCGACCTTTTCAGCGCGAAGGCGCCATTCCGCCGGCTCGTCGAGGACCTCGGCGTCAGCCGCTGGATCGGCGTCGTCAACAACCCGTGGATTGAGTTCTGCATGCGCCTCGGCGCCTTCGGGCTGGACCTCAAGGGCCGCGTGGCGCGCGTCTTCGGCGACGGCGCCCGGAAGGCCAACTTCACGACGCTGCGCCGCGTCGGCGAGAGTCTCGCCGCCCTCCTGGCGTTGCCCGACGCCGAGCTCTCAGCCTACGGGAACGACTGGGTCTACTTCAGCTCGTTCCGCATCAGCCAGCGCGACCTGCTCGAGAGCGCGAAGCGGGTCACGGGTACGCGGGATGAGGACTGGACGGTCATCAGCGAGGACCCGGAAGACGTCATCAAGGCTGCTCAGGAGGAGGTCGCCAAAGGGAACGGCGGGGCGGGTGTACGGATCCTGTTCGCTCTTCTCTTCAGCGAGGGTATGGGCGGCGACTATAGTGCGAAGGTTATTGATTACAAGAAACTGGGGCTTGAGCCGGAGGATCTGGATGAGGTCATGAAGGACTTGGTCCGAGAAATGGGCGCATAAAAGGGTATATACACGCACCAAGTCTACTTGGTTCGGGTAAAGCTTTGGGATTTTCCAGTTAGCAGCTTCTGTGTGGAGTACAGTTCGGTTCTGGAAGTTGATGTATTCATAAGAATTATCCTAGCTGCACATTATCTTTTGATACCTGCGTATGAAACAGGGCGTCGCTTACGGGTGGAAAGCTTGTACACCACTTTCCCTACTAGTCCCCCTTCTTCCATAGGGAGGGCTGGAGAGAGCGGGATAATCTTTGTGTGCTTGTGTGCGTGGTGTTATCGTTAATATCATCCTTTTAT
Organism: Monosporascus sp. CRB-8-3; assembly: GCA_004155055.1. Classification (NCBI taxonomy): domain Eukaryota; kingdom Fungi; phylum Ascomycota; class Sordariomycetes; order Xylariales; genus Monosporascus; species Monosporascus sp. CRB-8-3. Next base: position 2,740 of record QJNZ01000466.1, read on the forward strand.
TGAGCTTTAAAAAAGGCTCTCTCAACTACCTGCCCAAATCCAACGTATCATCATACTGATTCTTCTGGAACCGATTCGGGATTCTGTGTTGGATATCACCACTGCCCCGGCCAAAAGTTTTGCAGGGCGGCGGGTCCGAATGGGGATAAATCTAGCCTGGATATCACCACTGCCATGGTAGAAGGTTTGGGTTTGGCAGATCCGATTGGACGTCCTCTACCTGGGCAACGGCGCGTTTGGTGCCCGACAGCATGATTGGCGCCATGTCCACCATACCTCTACCCGACTCCCCTGGATCCGAGCGGGAGGGAATGCTGCCCATCCACAAGTCCTATGGCGGGATCACGGGATGGCCCTGCCCCACCAATATGCCTAGCCCCCCTATCCGAAGCGAGTGATCCGGTTGTCGGTCCAGGGCTAATTCCTTGGATGAATACCTCCGGCTTGCTAACTGTTTGCGCACAGTGTTATACAACGAAAGGAATCAGGTGCCCGGAAGACTCAATATCTGGCCACTCAAGTCATTACAGTGGTCAAATGCTTGGGAAAATGGCAATGGACATATGTCGACGGAATACGGGTTGGCAGGCCAGCGCCACGCGGATAACGGCAGCAGCGGAGCCGACTGTTTGGGAACGCCGCACTAAGATATTGAGAATCTGATGCCGTGGTTGCTTGTCTGGCTAGCTAGCCCAATCGAGGCCACGAAGGAACCGTGGAAGGCACTTTCGCCTCCTATCCCGTCTCCCTTTGCTCCACGGCCGGAGACGCCGAGACACGGTTTTCTATGGCAAGTGAACCGGAGTCTCGCCGCGCCAACTTGGAGGTCTCCAGAGTCGCTTGGTTGCTGTTACGCATAGACCGACGCAGGATTCAGCAACGGATGGCTCCCCTCATCGCCCGTCCGTTAGGGGAGGAGGATGTTAAGAGCAGGCCCGATTCCGTGGATCTCTTAAGATACCAACCCCAGATACTGACCGCTGTCACATGCCAAGGTGGAACCTTCTAGATAGGGGTTATACAGGGGTTGTAGGAATATATATAGGGCCCTTTTCCTCCTACATATAGGGGGAGGGCTGGGCGTTACTAGTCTAATATACTGCTACCTAACTACGAGACTGCTTCTAGCCTTTCACGCTGTTGCACCTTTTCTCTGACACCCGCGCTGTGACATTCGGCATGGTTGCTCCGCAATCGCCCGCCAGTTACGTCCATCTCTTGAGGATCAGCGGCTTGTGTACTCATACATGGACACCGGCCATCTGGCGCGCTCGGAGTTCGCTTTCCCAGCCGTGGTCATTGCGATGATTCAAGACATCGTCAGCAGATCAAGCGGCGACCAGTGCCCTATTGCACCAATCGCGGTAGCTAATAGCCATGCGGTTTGCTCCAGCCACGACGCATGCGCAATCATCGTCGATAGCAACAATCATATCCCGGCCATTGCCTTCTGAAGATTCGTTTCCATCCACAGCATCGCAGACGCCGGGAGGACGAAGGAACCGAGGGAACACTGCGGAGATCATGGGCTTGGGCCCGTTTATTTTGTGGATCTGTGCGCTGTGCTATAGATACTGAAGGATGGTCCCATGGACAGTATAGGTCAACTCAAAACGTCCGGAAAATTCGCTCGGTTTAGGCGGGTGCGCTCCGCCCCGGCGCTGGCCACGGAAAAACCGTCATTTTTCCACGGCGGTATTGGTGGATGGAGACCGGAGCATACTGCAGCCGGTTCGCCAGTACATATTTGCCACTGGCGATTGCTTATGGCTCTGCCGGCGAGAATGCAGAGTTACGGGCGAGCCGAAAACGTCAAGGGCCTTGCCGATCAGATGCTAAAACGGACACAGCCAATAACCCGATTATCGGATCAATTATTGGTTGAGGACGTAGACTTGCATTGGAATAGGGTCAAATTTGGCGTTACGTAACTGTCTGCATGTCCTCCTAGGCTGGCGCTCGAAGAGAGCAGGTTGTGGCATGCGCGGCGGCACACAACAAGTGAGAGGTTCCGCCGGCCCCCCTCTTCCACCCCCCCGCCGTAGGCATCAATTTGCCATCGCCCAGTCAGCAGCAGCTATCGCGCGAACCTGCGCCGTGTCAAACAACGATAGCGCGCTCCCGGCCTCCTTTACCTAGAGCCCGACCTCGGTGCATCCGAGAATCAGGCATTCCGCGCCCGCCTTTACGAAGTCCCCGATGATCTTGCGGTAGCCCTGCCGCGAGGCTTCGCTGACGATTCCATTGCAGAGCTCGGTATAAATGATCGAGTGTACGGTTTCCCAGCCTTCCTCGTCCGGCACGATGACGCACAGTCCGAACTTGTCGGCCAGGCGGGATCTGTAGAAGTCCTTCTCCATGGTGAAGCGGGTGCCCAAGAGCCCGGCAGAGTTGAACCCCGCCTTCAGAACGCGCTCGGCGGTGGGGTCGACGGTGTGGGTTAGAGCAAGCTGTGAGGCTCTCTCGATGCCGTGAGACACAAAGCGCATGGTGTTGGTGCAGAGCACGATAGCCTCGGCGCCAGCGAGCCTTAGCTAGGCGGCCGCATCGTCCAGAAGGGCTCCAGCCTCTTCCCACTTACCCGTGTGTTGGGGTTCCTCGATCTCAGCAAAGTCCACTGAGCGAAATGCAGGTCGCCTTGGACTTGGCGGACGCGACGGTTGATCTCCTAGTAGTAGGTGGTAGTGGATTCCCAGCTCATGCCGCCGAGCGAGCCTAGGGTCTTCATGGCGGAGGCTGACGCCAATTCCTCCAGTCCGTGTGTCGTTTTGAGAGGTCGTGGAGTGTTCTGGGCCTGACTGTCGACGTACCTGAAGGAGTGAAATTGACGAGCGCAGAAAGAGGTGGGCAGTTAGCTTAGTCATGTAACGTATCTTGGCATGGGTTCCAGTTCTAAACTCGTCGTCGGCATTGCTGTGACAACGCGGTCCACGAGGGTGAGGCCCCATCTCACGACCAGAGCCGCCATATGCGGCCGACACGCTTGAGGAATCACCGGTGCAGTATTTGTAGTCTGATTCAACTGGAAGAATGCAACACAGGGCGAGACTGATTATCCCTCGCCTTTTTACCCGTAACGTCTTGCAAGATTATTACTACACAGGGTCTATCTAATGATTATAAATGTTTACTATCCGCTATCACAGCGTCGCTATCGCCCAGATGCGGCGGGCAGAGCGGATTCTCGGTGCCCCTTCACGACTACAACACATTGATGACCGCACTACGCAACTCCGTCTCTACTTGCTTGCTGTACACAGATTAATACTCGCCCCTTGAGATAACGTAAGCCTGTAGCATTTCGGCAACCGATCGAGAAGTAGCTAGCGTAACCGTTTCGTCTAAGCGAGAAGCAATTAAGCATTGTGGCGTTCAGCTAGACTTGCTTGGTTTAGCGCGGTTTTGGTCCAACCCCCCTTGTAATGCATATATGGGGCGAAAAGGGGCCTCTATTGGTGGACTAACCTCCTTACCAAAACATGGCGTGGCCGCGGTTATGAGGCTGGCTTTTACCAAGCCAAACCGGGAAAGGGGCATTTTAAGGCGGATCGCCGCTCGGTGCCGAAGAAGAAGGAATGCGGCCGAGTACTGCGTATGTAGTTGCGAACTGGGATACTAGTACGGCGGCCGCTTTAGGAGACTTACTACAGATTCCGACCACTCTATGAAACCTGTTGGAAAACAGGAGGACGGGAAAGCTGGGGGCGTAAGACTCGTTTATTACAAGGCATGGATGGCCTCGTCAGAGACCGTACTGACGAGCCTTGGGGCAAGTTACACGTTAGTCTCCGAACTATGTAACTAGCAAGCGGGCAGGGATATCCATTTTTTGTTATCAAGCTTCTCGAGTCTGAGGCAGATAGATCAAAGTGATAAGACGGCCGAACGGAACCTCATCGCTACAGTTTCGCTTGGTTGATCTTCTAATAAAGTACTATAGGTACATGTAGAGACACGCTGCCGGAAGTTCCCTGCTTGCTTGCTTCCTCTACCATGCACCCTCCTGTAACGTCATCCAAAACCCAAATGGTATCGTATCCATGAAAAACTGCGATAACACCCTAATCTCCTTATAAGCCCCTCTTCACGCGCTTTATTTAAAGAGCACTCAATTTAAAACAAGTACATTCATACATATGGGGTCGTGTCTTACCCTCGACGCCTGCTCAGATTACATGATACAAGCGATATATGGAACGTGTAAGTCGGTATTAGGGATGCCATAATGGGGGTGGGAAGCACCCTAGGGTCAGTTGGTACCACTGGGTTCACCGGCCGGCCCGTGGGACCCATGGGTTTGCGACTGGTCGCTAGCGTAAGTCGTGGCTTGGTCCGCACCGAGCTCGGGGTCGGATTCTGCGCGCAGTTCTGCGGAGCCGCATGGACGCCGAGAAGCTGGGGATCGTAGTTCTGGGGATTAGAGCCGGGCAGCTCCATGGGCGTGTTGCCGACGGCCGTGAGCTCCTGGGCGTAATAGGGCCGTTGCTGTTCCAGCTGTGGATATGGCTGTTGTTGGTACTGCTGGGGATAGAACATCCCGTTCGTGGACTGTGCCCCGGCGCCGTAATCGGAGGGGGGCTGCATCCCGGGCGAGATGGCGTCGTTCGTCTTAACCGGCTGGTACCAGCCGTGCGACGGCGCATTGCCACTGTTCACCGCAGCAACTGAGCCTTCCGTATCGCCCTTACTTGCTCGGTTGCGGCGGCGGATGAAGAAGAACCCGAGACCGCCCAAGACTGCCAGGGCGCCGAGACCGACTCCGATGCCCATGCCCGCCTTCGCGCCGTTTGCAAGCCCGCCTTGTGGTGGGTCAGTGTCGGTATCAGCGGTGTTATCGGTGGTGGCCGGCTGATCGGCAGTTCCAGTTCCAGTTTCAACTTCGCTAACTTCTTCCGCGGACAGGGTTTTCCAGGCACCGACCACTGTAACGTCGGAGTCAGTAATTATCCATTCTAGATAGTCTAACGAGTAATCGCGGGTCACAGGGCAAGTTTCGGCGTCCATGAATCCCGGATGAAGTTTTACAGAAAATGAGCGCTTATGAACTACAAAAGAAAGGTTAAAAACGACCCTAAAGTTACTTACTGATACCTTCCAGTCATTGTTACTAGCGGTAATCGAAGTATCTCGCTCCTCCAGTTCGACAACTTTAGAAGACGGTATACCGGGACCCGGTACCTATACGAGCCACCAAGTTTTCGCGCCCTAATTTGCGCCGACAAAAATATCCTGTAAAAATGCATAACCGAAAATGTACCGGTCGGAACCAGTAAAGCAGGGGAGGTACTGCTATGGCTTTTCGACAAGTAAAGCATCGAACGTCAGGTTAGGGTAAAGAAGCGGCACCGATATCGTTACATTATGCGTGTTAAAACCGGAAAGGAAGGTAAATTATAACGTTAATAATGAGCCGACAATCTGGGCGTACTTCTTGTCGTTCGTATTCCATATATAAAACCCCAAATCCTTATTATAATCCACCGGAAGGCAAAAGGCGAAAACGTCGCAGGTCGACCGCGGGAAAGACAAATATGGAAAACACCCGTCAACGGATATTTAGATACCTGCCGAACTAATCGAGTTATTTCCTTAAACGAGGATTCCACCCATGGACTCGAACTTCCAGGGTGATGCCCCCTTTACAACATTGATAGTAATATCTTTAAAAGTGATTTCCTTAGTATAGTCGTTAATTTCGGTAACGATATCGCCTCTAATGCGATTCTGGTCGTATCCGCCGAAGTAAAGCGAACCGTTTATCGGCGGATCTACAGAGCCGATATGCAAACCGAACGAATTTAAAGTGGTCGTCCCCTGGGACCAGAGATAGCTCGGTATCAAGCTGGCGTTGACCATCGGCCCGAAGTCGTTCGAAAACGATTAATTCACAGTATCTGGAGCATGAAGAAGTCCCTACGTCATTGTGGGCCCTGCTATAATAGTCTAACCGACAATTCGGACACAACGAAGTCACAGGCTAATTTTAGTAACGAGGGCAGACACTGTAGGAAACCGGGAGGGTTCGTAACCTGGTCGGACTTCGTCAGCAGCAAGCAATGTAAAGCGTAAGGATAGCTTCTAACAATTGATATTGTTGCTGTCAGTGAATAGAACAACTACATACCTATGCAATGGCAGCAGAGGCCAGGCAGGTCGTGGACAAAATAATTGTCACACTTTACTCTTAACCCTCTTAAACCTTAGCAGAATAATGTTAATAAATAAGCCACTTTATATTTGCCGACTTTTACAATTCGTGCAAATAGTTGCATCGGAATAAGTTGCTCTGAAGCAGTGTGGGGGCATGTCGATTATTTTGTCCACGACCTTCCCAGTCAGGCTCTGGACAAAATAGTTGGGACACCATGCGGGAGTGTGATGGGGTAGGGTGTCCCAACTATTTTGTCCAGAGCCTGCCAGTAAAGCGGGCTCGATCCCCACTGTCCCAATTCTCGAGCGCAGTGAGCGGAAGCCAAGTCTGTTAAGGAATGTAGCTAATCCCTATGCTAAGCCCAATCGCGGTTCAGTGGAGCAAGTGTCCGAGTGGATTTGCTGCATTGGGACTGGTTGACTGAGTGTTAAACTTTTTTGGCTTTGGGTCTTGTATCCTATGGGCAGCCCACCTACATATGACCTACATATGTACAGTACATCTTGGCTTGGAGGCGGGTCGCCGGATGGGTGGCAGGCAAGGTAAGCGGTAACATCGTAGGTACCGAATGGCTGGACATGCCGGGCGGGGGGGGGGTCGCTGTCTTTGTTATCGACAAGCTCTACTTCGTACTTTCGCAGGTCTTACCCGCATACCTCCCTACCTGTCCCTTGGCTTGATTCAACAATTCATTCCATCGTCCTGCGACCATGATAGCAAATGTTATTGTTTCCTATTGACTTCTTGCGTGTACAGCGCTTCATTCCTGCATACAGTCCCTGCATAGGATCCTTATGAGAATTCTAGGAATCGTGGCGTTCCATTGACGCTTATGCTTTTCTGTCCTTTGGGGAACTTCCTTCGCACATAGGCTCGCCCCGACTGCGACCCCCTTCCTAACGTCATCTAGGTAGACGTTTTATGTGATTGAATGCCTCCGCTCCTGGGAAACACGTGGTCCTCCTTCTGAGCATCTTTAAGCGGGTACGCTCCTTTACAGAACGGCGACAACGCCGGCACCACGAGTACTGCACCGGATTCCTCCCTCAACACCCTCACTGTCCGCCCCAGCATAGGACAGATCCTCATGTCGAAGCGCGTCCGTTATACAGCCTCCGCCGTGTGCGCTGGCGTGATCTTCTTCCTCGCCTTCCACCACTATGACCGTCTGCCGACCCTCGACTCCCTGAGGCAGCAGGCGACAGGAAGCGGCGCCGGCGCTTCAGCTCCCTACTGCCCCAATCCTAGAGTGTCGCCTTCCGATGACGGGCAAACCGACTGGTCGCGTTTCGCCTATACCCAATACGTTACGAACCATGCCTATCTATGCAACTCGGTCATGATCTTCGAGACGTTGCATAGGTTGAAGAGTAAAGCCGATCGCGTCATGATGTATCCCGAGGGCATGATGGATCCTGCCGAGACGGATCCGGAATCTGAGGAGGCGAGGTTCCTGCTGGTCAAGGCCCGGGATCAGTATAACGTGAAGCTAGTCCCAGTTGCTGTCCAACGTAAATCTGGTGCTGATGGTAAGCTCCCCTCTCGTAAGCTTCCTAGCTAGCAATCGACGCAGCATTCCGACATATGCTCTGTAGATACCTGGGCCGAATCCTTCACGAAGCTCCTCGCATTCAACCAGACCCAGTACCAGCGCGTGTTGAACGTTGACTCGGATGCCACGATCCTCCAGACCATGGACGAGCTCTTCCTCCTGCCGCCCTGCCCCGTCGCCATGCCGCGCGCCTACTGGCTGTTTCCCGACAAGAAGATCCTGTCCTCGCAGCTGATGCTGGTCCAGCCCAGCGAGGTCGAGTTCGATCGCGTCATGAAGACGATGGAGAGCTCGACCCGCAACGACTACGACATGGAGATCGTGAACGAGCTGTACATCGACCAGGCCATGGTACTGCCGCACCGGCCCTACGACCTGTTGACGACCGAGTTCCGCGGTGACAGCCACGAGAAGTACCTCGGCACCGACCGCGAGGAGTGGGACCCCGTCGCCGTGTTCAATGAAGCCAAGTACCTGCACTTCTCCGACTGGCCCGTCCCGAAACCCTGGCTGTCGAACGAGGCCATGCGGCAGCAGCATCAGCCCGCGTGCGAGACGAAGGACGGCAAAGAGGATTGCACAGCTAGGGTGTTATGGAACGCCTTTTATGAAGACTTCGCTGAAAGGCGCAAGGTAAGTCACCACATAAACCCAACTTCCAGCCTTGCGATACGATGTAAGTCGAGATCCCAGTCGTGCTGACGCTGCTCCCAGAACGTTTGTAATGTGAAGAAGACTAGGTGATGATTCCATTCTAGTTTTCCTGGTTAACATGATGGGAATGTATGCGTGTGATGATACCAACTGAGAGTAACGGCGTACTTTATGCGATATGATGAATTGAAACGATACCATGGTCCTAATATTGAACCGAGCGGTTTCGCTGTGCGCATTCCGGCTCTCGCTTGAACACTACCTTCACCGCCCCTATTTAGGGTTGGTTGGTTTCTGGGCCTGTGCGGATTAGGAGGGGATCTAAGGAATACATGGTTACTTAAAACCATTCCTATTCCAGGTCTCATTGACTGAGCTGCACTTTCTGTCTTGCCCTGTCTAGTTAGCTGTATCCAGCTGCGACTTGCACAGCGTCTTTGGTCTAATAAGGTAACTTTGAAATGATTATTGATAGCCATTACCGTAGTAATGGTTAGAGCAAATCGAACGTGGGTTAGAGGACTGATATAACCCAGAGCCAACCAACTCATACGATAATTCAAGCTGGAGTCGAAATTATCTAAACGAGATCAGCGACAGCGCCTCTTATTGTCATCTACTTCACTATGACGCCTTTATCCCGCTCCTACAGTTGTCGGTGACAATATGTCCACAGCAGTCAGCTTCTGCGGCAGTTATGATGGTATACAGTGTACATGGGTAGGCCAGGACTTTTGCAGGAATCACAAGTCGCGCCTGAATGCCGGGATCGTCTCTTCACTTGGGAAAGGGGGAAATCTGTGGACGGTAATGGTACTCGAATTTCGCGGCGTGACGCCCTCGCCTACTACTTGGATAGGTAACTAGCTGCAGAAATGTACCGGAAATCAGACAAATACCAGTCAGGATCGCCACGTGACAAGGCTGTCCGTCATCTAGGTAATAACTAGCCAGTCAAGAGGAGAGTCAACCAAAAAAAAAAAAAAGGGCAATACCTCTGCGTCAGCCCCGTCAGTAGCTCCACCATCTCCTTGATCATGGCCATGATGGCCACGATGCAAAAAAGAACAAAAGGGATAACCATCCCCATTCTCCGCCTCCTACCAACACTTCCCCCTTCCATAGGAGTCTAAGGCCGAACAGACAGGCAGAGAAAGCTCCCCAACTAGGTATTTTGGGGTTCATGGTTCCGGTTTGGGTCCGGGGTCCGGGGCCAGTGGGGCCACTTAAGATCCGCGACTGCCACTACCGCCGCCGCCTTACTGCTGCTGCTCCTGCGCTTCCTCCTCCGCCAGCCGCTGGCGAGTTTGCTCCCGTTCCCGCTGGTTTTGCTGCTGATGTCTGTTCCACGACACCCGAACCACGGCACCGCTGGGCCGATACGTCTGGGGGGTGAAGGGACAAGGGGGAGAAAGTGTGGCATCGCGCTTCTTCTTCCTAGCTTTGGCTTCTTCGAGCATTCGTAGCTTGTTTTTGTTGTTGCTTTCTGGGTGTCGTTCGGTGCGGTGAATTAGGTACATTGTGGTAATGATGATGCATTCGCTTCGTCGTTCTGCTTCGCTTGCTTGGTTCTGTCGAGTTAAAGATGCTTCTGAACTGAGCCGAGGAAGAAGGCTGTGAGTAGACTTATGGATACATTATTAGTAATTAATAGGAGTCTAGCAAAGATTCCCCTTCCTTACGATAGCCACTTGATACGGAGGATAGGGTGCAAGCATTGTTTCGCATTCATTTATTTACATATCGCCCTCGCTCTTTCCCCATATTTGTTCATAAAAAAGTTCGCATCAACCACCCTCCCCGGCATATACTGTTGATTATTTGTAATCGGACCGGCCAGAAGCACAAGTCTCGCCTGAATAATAAAGCGCATCTATGTTAGCGAAAGAAGATGAAAGTTGGGGGTCAGCAGTTCTGCTATGAGAGAACGTAATTGTATCTGCAGCACGACAGGTCTACATACCTTGGTAAGTGGTAGCAAGCTACCTACATGTAACAGAAAACCAGGAATATTATAGCCATTGTGCCTATCACGCAGTCGCGATTTTGATAGCTTAGCAACCAGAGCCCAGCACCGATACAAGAAGCCCCTTTCCAACGCCGCCCACAGTCCCACTATCCATTCATCACCGCTACCATCACAGCCGTGATACCACAAAATAATAAAAGCATCT
>QJNZ01000466.1:13280-72876 GCA_004155055.1 Monosporascus sp. CRB-8-3
AAACGAAATAAGGCAAGGAAAACCCACCCCCCCCCCCCTTCTGCTACCACTACCCCGTTTCCTTCCCAAGGGCCAAACAGGCCGACAGAACCCCTAGCTAGGTAGTTCGGGTTCGGGTCCGGGACAGTAGGGTCACTTAGGACCCACCACTCCCACTACCGCCGCTGCGCCGCTGGTTCCGTCGGCTCGAAGGCGTCAAAGCATCCCTCGGTCGGTCAAGATCCGGTTCCCTCGAGTCGTGGGCCATTCGGCCAAGCATGTTGTGGTACAACCGCGTGGCCTGCCTATCGCTGGGCTCGGCGGGGGGCCGATTACCACTCTCCTTCAGCTCCCGTGCACTCTGCTGGAGAAAATCGTGGTACATCCGCGAGCCGTCTTTTCTGTCGCTGTCGGAGTCGTCGGAGGACGGATCGCCGCCGCTGTCGCCGCCCTGCTGCTGCTGCTGCTGTGCACTCTGCCGCAGGTTATCGTGGTGCACCTGCCAGTCATACCTGTCGATGTCGTCGCCCAGGGCCGTTGCGGGGGCAGGAGGAGGAGAAGGTGACGGCGGCGGATCGGCCTGGTTCTCGGTGCTGCCTTGTTCCGCCATCATTGCCGTTGTATATTATTGGGCGCTGGCGAACTGTACAGGAACTTCCCTCTTTTCGTTCAAAGATAGGAACAACAGAAAATGATGCGGGGTCCGCCTCGTGCCTGTCGGCTTGGTTTGGTAAACCGGCTCGTGGTGCTCTACCGAGGATGTTTTGGTATCCTTGGAATTTGAGTATGTAGCTTGGAAGGCGCAAAAGGAGTATGGAAGTTAACTGGTAGTTATTTGATTTATATATAGACACTTTTTAGCCGCGCAGTGTAATGGTTGCACATTCTCGCAAACATAGAAAACTGATGATTTTATGGTATTACAGGATGGTTATTGTACGTAAAGATACTGGTATGGCTGGGAGGAAGTTATAGGATGGCCCTGGATGGGTTGTCGATGATCGTTAGGCGTCTGATAATCAGAGAAAGCCTCCGCTTATGATAGCTGCTTAATACAAAGGATGGGATGGAGTTATTGCTTCCCATTCGCTTATTTATCTCCTTCTCCCTTTCCTATATTTGTTAGTTCAAGGCCATGTGGTTAAATGTGATCTGACAAAGATATTTTTCAAGAAGGTTAGAGATTCCAAGTGGCATGGACAGAAGAGCAGAAGCCTGAACGCAAAAGCGATCAGAAGCTCTTAGTGTAACCTCCTAATCGAAAGAATGGCTGGCGCCCGACGTCAGCCTCCTATGAAGAGTTTGTCATGCTAGGTACAGCTCTACTGCCGTCTTAGCTTACTACCTGTCTCTTACTTAATGTACAAATGAGCATGATAGCGTAGGTGGGATCACTAGCTTACCTTCCGGGAATATCAGTCTGGTCAAGGATGCATCATACGACCGACAGGATTTCAGTTATCACTGCAAACCGAAACCCTTATACCCAGACTACCTTCGTCGGTATAATATTAATCAGAAGCTATTCTCCGGTGTGCTCGTCCACATCTGCCCTGAAAAACGACAGGTCTTGATCCTGCACTTGTCTAGCCTGCTCTGAGGTCAGAATGGTTCGGCCCCTTATTCAGAGCCACCGCGAATAATGATCATAGGTAATATGCTGACAAATGAATGTAGACTCATGCATTCGTCCGATGTTTCTAACCAAGCGACCAACCATTATGCGCCAAGAATATCTGTATTACACTCGTGGTTATTCATCAACGCAAACATAAGCGGTGGCCTTTTCCTAAGATACGTCGATGTCACTACGCACGATGGTATTTCTCCGTAACACCATGGAATCATCAGTATCCCATAAAGAATGTTTATATAAACCCTCCAGCCGTCCACCAGCTCTCCTACCTCTTCTTCGTCTTTCAAGCTGCAATGCTAAGCTTCAAGCACATCGACACGTCCTCGGTAGGAAACCGCCAACTCAACCAACCAAGCCAGCAGAAACGACGGGAAACAGCGTTGCTTCTTGTTCTTCTCTTCGCACGAATAACAAACAAGACATAAATGTCGGAACGAGCCAACACCAAGAAAATGCGTGATACATCACCGACACCTCCGGGCACGGACTTGTACCACTACCATCTGCAGCAGAGCGCGCGACAGGAGCAGCAGCAGCAGGGCGGTGGCGGTGACGGCGGTAATCCCGCCCTCAACAAGCCCGACAACGTGGGTTCGCAGATGTATCACGAGCATATCCAGAGGGAGGGACGGCTGGAGGAGCAGAGGAGACGGGAACGTCAGGGCGGCGGCGGTGCCGACACCTTCTATCAACAGCCCAATGTGCCCATAGTCCCCCGGCCGCAACTCCTCCGCGACGAGTATCACGAGTATCTGCACCAGAGCACACGGCAGCAGCAGCAGCAGCAGCAAGGCGGCAGCAACGACGGCGGTAATCCGTCCCCCGACGACCCGGTGGTCACGCACATGTATCATGACCATCTGCACGGTGAGCGACTGAGAGAGGATACGAGGAGACGTGAGCAGCAGGGCGGCAGCGGCGGCAGTCGTAGGTCTTGAGTAACCAACCCTCTACCCCAGAGCCGAGCCCCAATCCGAATTACCTAGCTAGGGAGCGTACCTGTCTGTTGGGGCCTAGAGAAGGTAGGAGTGTTGGTAGGAAGCGGTGATGGGATTGTAATGTCTTTTGTAATTTTTTTGGGTTTCTTTTTGTTTTTGTTACTACGATTGTGATGGTAGTGGTGGCAGTAAATGGATGGTGGGTCTGTTCGGGCGTTGGAAAGGGGCTCCTATGTCGGTGGTGGACTCTGGACTTGCTTGTTGCTACGTTATTAGCCTTTTGGTGGTGTGATAGTCCCAATGGCCATATGCCTAACTTCTGCTATGTTTCCTAAATGGAACTATACGATAGTGGAGTCCAGCTCCGTGGTTCCGCACGGAAAATATCACCTGAAAGGTAAAACGCCGATTCTTGTTCTGAATCCGTAAGGAATGACAATACTCTTACATGCGAACAACGGCCATGTATTAAAGACTAAGGATTGTTTGTCACACAGATCCAGGTAAGCTAGTCACTGTTACAACTGTTCTTGTGTCCGCACGTGACACGGAGTTTAGGAGATTAATGCCGGTAGGGAGCACGCGAAGGAGCGCGTAAAAGTTAGGCAGCCTACTAAATACGGGTATAGGGTCGGATGTGGTGGCCTGCAGCTGGGTATGTTACCCATAATTGAACTATGAATGACCTCCCAGGATCACCGCCTGCCATCTGACACTTCCCAGTACGACCATCCTCAGCCCCGTGAAGATGCCTCTTGAACTCTACCACATGCACCTTTCCCAATCCGAAAGGATCGTATGGCTCCTCGAGGAGATGGAGATCCCCTACGAGCTGAGAGTCTTCTACCGCGATCCCGTCACCGCGCTCTCTCCGGATGAACTTAAAGCACTCGTAAGTCTAACCCCCGTGCTGTTTCTCCTACATCCGTGCCCCGCGACTCCTAACATCTCCCCGTTTCGAAGAACCCGGCAGGCACGGCGCCGTACCTGCGCGACACCAACGTATCGCCGCCGGTGTGTCTCTCGGAATCCACCGCCATTGCCGCGTACCTGCTGGCGGTGTACGGGCCGCAGTCCGAGTCCGGGACGCGCCTGGACCGCGCCCCGGGCGACCCGGACTACGCGGCGTACCTCGAGTGGTTCCACTACGCCAACGGCTCGCTACAGGCGTCGCTGTTCCGGCAGATGTCGCTGACGCTGGCGACGGGAGATCCGGAGCACACGGGCGTGCGTCGGGGGCTGGCGAGGCTCGAGGCGCAGCTACGCCTCGTAGACGAGCGGCTCGCGCGCACCGGCGCCTGGCTCGCGGGCGAGCGCCTCAGTGCCGCCGACTGCATGGCTGTATTCAGCCTCACCACGATGCGCGGCTTCTACCCCCTCGACTTGGCGCCCTATCCGAATATCCTGCGCTGGCTGCGCGACGTTGCGGACAGGCCGGCTTACCGTAGAGCCCTCAAGAAGGGTGACGGCAGTATGGAGCCCATGATCGGGTCTACCGTGCGGAAGTTTACCGAGTTCCCGGGGCTGAAAGCGGTGTTGGAGAGGTTTTGAGGTTCATCGAGTGGCGTGATGTGGGGAGGGAAATAGTATCCCGCCTAGGGATGCTGGAGATACGCTAACGATATAAGTGATGGCTCACTCTACTCCGCTCGAAGGCGTTTGTGGTTATACCAGAACTCCTCTTTGGATACATTAATTCGAGCCCCTACATAAAGCGGAAACGCATCATATGCCTCCATATATATAAGTATTCACATATAGTTGCATTATACGGCGCTGATCTCAATTAACTTAAAGTGAACTAAATGTATCGCTGCAATGATTAGGATTGCTTCTGTTGTGTATTCTGATGGGTGGTGGGGCTTCAAGTCCCCCTGAACCCTGAAATAGATTCAATGCCCGCACAGTCCCGTTCCTATAAATAGACCAATAGGGCTGAAGCCAAAGAGAGTCGCCTGCGCTTTATGTACTGAGGTAGAATGGACACCGTCACCACCGCAGATGAAAGCGGAATTTTTCATTCCTAAATATACAAGTTCACATCTAGGCTGCGCTATGAACCTCTGGAGTAAAGTCGTCCTTGAAGCTCTCCTTTTCTTGTGCCCGCGAACACATCCAAACCGTGTATCACCAGCTTCCTATATTGGCATAGTTAGCTAGGCACCAAGGCGTCAATGGCTTTGTCACTTTCGGCACCTATTGGCTGCACCTCACACTGGTGACTAACAATGCAGCATATCATCTTGCAATAATAGAAACGAGGTCCCGAAACAGAGCTTTATTGGATGGTATGGTTTCATAGCCCCCTCCTGAAAAATGTGCAAAACCCGCAAACTACCACCTACAAAATAGGAAGGCGTATTGCATTGTCCATATGGGTTGAAGTCTATCACGGTGAAGTTACAGGTTGCATGATAGCGGCATGAAGTGATTTATGGATGGACAGATCGAATGTAATCGTAGTTCGGATCTAGAACGATGGACTGTAAGATCAATTGATCCACGTTGTTGCATAGTCCACTATACTCCCCTCAGGTACAACTTACCCTAAAGTAAGCCACTGTGTGGTTAAGCCTACACTAGTAGTTGTCCTATTCCATCTGCATGGGGGCCTGACACGCTGTAATTCGTGCATATCCCATTCCTGCGCGTCAGCCTGCCAAAAATGATATATACCGTAGCTTCTGCAGAGGCCCCTCGCCTGATTAAACAAACAAATCTTGTCTTCCTTCAACAGCATTGTATCGATCGACAGATTTGTTCCAGGATCCAAGACTGAAAAGGGGGAATGCCCTTTTATAGGCTAGTTGGATAACTGCTTCATGCCTTTGGAGTATCGATCCGACTGCATACGCCCTTGTCGAAATCCCACCTGTAAACATGAAGCAACCGATACTGACAGCTGCCTGCACCGCGTTCGGCTTGGTAAACGCTCCCATTACTTGTCCGGGTTAAAGTAGCTGACAGGAACTAGTTTGTCTGGGTTGCACATGCCTCGCCGTTGCTGTTACAGACTCTAGCCAAAAGGGAGGGCGTCTCCAGCTGCTGGAAACATTGGATGGTCATCGACGATGTCGCGATAGCAAACGGTGGAGACAACCGCAAGGGTTACAACACAGCGGTCGACGAGTTTTGCGAGCAAGCTGATGGCCGGACCGTTGGCCCCGACGGGTACCTCTCTCTGGCCACGGAGGTCTTCTTGAACGGCGGCAAGGACCCCAAGACGTACGGTCTCCTTGGCTACGTTTATTGTATGTCCCACGTTCGCCGGACGGAATGTAGCAATTTAAAGCAAGAGCTAATCACCACATCTAGTTGAGGTCCACAACAAACAACGAAGTGACCATACGGTTGAGAGTGAGTTTCTTACCTGCCCCTTAACCCGTGAGTATGTTACTCACTGCCACACAGAGGAGAAATGCAAGGAATATCTCAAAAAGCTATCGGAGGAAGGCGGGAGATGCTACGGCCCAAGCAACAAGGACACCAAAGGCGGGACCTGGCAAGTGGGTGACAACGCCGTCTCGTACCACGCGCTCGGCTCCAAGGTGCCGCCGAGGGAAGACGCGCTGAACAAGCTCTACGCCAACGGCGCGATATCAGAGCAGCAAGTGAACAAGGGGTCGGGCGCGCCGCTCGACCCCTGGCCGCTCGGCTCGCTCGGCAGCGTCAGGCCCGTGGCGTGCCACAGCCACAACGACTATGAGCGCGACGTGCCGCTGTTCTCGGCGCTGGCCGCGGGCTGCGTCGCCGTCGAGGCCGACGTGCACCTCGTGGGCGACGACGTCGAGATCGGACACAACCACCCGGCCAGGGGCAGGACGCTGCGGAAGCAGTACGTCGAGCCGCTGCGCGCGATCCTCGACTACAACAACGGCGGCTCGTCCGGCGGCGGTGCGGGAGTCTTCGGGCCTAAGCCCGACCAGGGCCTCACGCTGATGGTGGACTTCAAGACTAGTGACACCAAAACGCTAGATGCCGTGGTCGCTGCTTTGGAGCCCCTGCGAGAGGCGGGGTACCTGAGCAGTGTCGAGGGAGGTCGGTTCGTCGAGCGCCAAGTCACCGTGGTGGCCAGCGGTTCGGCGCCGTTCGATCGGATAGCGTCCGGCGACGGCATCCCGAACAGGGATGTGTTCTACGATGCGGATGTAAACGACCTTGGTGGGCGGGACTACACGGACACGAACTCGTACTACGCCTCTGCCAACTACAATGACCTGTCCAGGAAGCCCAGCTTGGAGGAGACGATCAAGAAGCAGGTTGCCGAGGCTCACGCAATTGGTCTGAAGGTGCGGTATTGTAAGTATATCCTAGAAGGTCAACTTACTCGTGGCGTGGGAATTCGCTGACACAGTGCTTGACAGATTCTTTGCCGAGCGAATCCGAATGGGAGAAGCTTATGGAGCTTGGTGTCGATATGCTCAATGCCGATGACATGTCAAACACGGCCAGGCTACCGCGCATCCAGTAGACTAAGGACATAGAAGGCGAACTCGAAAGCATTGACGAAGAAAGAAAAGGAGAACCTCATCAATACGCATCCCGGATTGCATGTAACATACCGTTGATATAATTCTTCAGGGGTACACTGTCCGTTGATCGCGTATGCATTTTGGTGACATGCAATCTCTGACCTTGAGCCGTCTGCCTCGTGTCAACCGCTTCCTATTCCGGCTATATTCTCCGAAAGTACCTTCGTTGGGGTGACAGTGGGGCCGGAACCTCGAGCAACTTGCGGTCCGCTTATATTGAACTTGATTGCTAACCCCTTGAATCCCAGGGACTTCTATTCCATTCAGCTCATTGACTCCGTATATTGGTCTTCCTGTCCTTCATTTGGTCCTTTGGGAAGACATTGTACCATCGAGAGCTGAGCTCGGCGGGGCGCAGGGGGTTTAGCGTGCCTTGAGGAATGATGGCTTGTCTATGTGCTCCGCTCGAAATATATCTAGGGAGTAATTGAGAAATTAGGGGATCCATCAACCCCCCTTTCAACCAGAAGCCGTACAGCAGCCCGGCAGCGCTGCTGGTTCATGGCGCTGCTATTGACTTGACGGGTCATGGCGGCATCGACGAGACCGGTAGCGAATAGACAGCATTCCCCTCGACGACGGGGGCCAGTAGTCGCGTCAGGGACAGTCGGACCGCGACGCCGCGGTCGCCCGGGACCCGCGGGGCGCCTACCTCCTTGCGCCTGTGGTGTCCTTCTCAGAACGCGAAGGATGGGTTCGTACCGCACGCGCGCGCCCGCCCTCGTCGAGTGACGGCGGCACACCGTAGCTAGTCGTAGTTGGTCTGTGAACGTGGTCGGGCGGTTCTTTAAGTTCCAGATGGTGCCGCTGGCTGGGTCTGTCTGAAGTCGGGGACGGGAGTGGAAATATGCACGTTCGGCTTGACGGAAAGTTGTTGGCGACTAGCATGGAATTCTAGCTCCGCGCGGGGCCGGCCGAACTAGAACAGCGGCCCCGTTGCGTCGTGTGGTGCCGATCGCGGGCCCCTTCATAGCCCGGTTGCGACAAGTACCGCACCTTCAAATTGCATAAGAATTTCGGGGATGGTCATTCGGGCGAGGGGACCTGTTGGGTTCTATTACCCCGCCGTGGGGACAATGTTTCTCATCTCCGGGTGATTTGTATTTATTCTCCATGACAGCCTTATTGTCCCCGAAATTCACAAGGGGCATTGTCAGGTAGGTATTGAATACTATGACTGCTAGAACAGCTGTCGTTCGAGAGCATTATTGACCACCAAGTCGTACTTCTAAACTTGCGCAACAAAACATCAGAGGATAGGAAAAAGCATTCTTCTCATTAAGTGATGGCTTCAGTCACACTACATCGGGAATCACGAGCCATAAAAATCAACCACCATGCCAGTCTCCTGTCGTCCTTGTCCATGAAATGAAGAGCCTGACCGAACCGGACCGTACACCTTTGCAAAACGACAAGAGCAATTCTTTTACTGCCACCATCGTATTCGTGTCATGTGCATGCGAGGCATGTTTTCGTGAGTTCCTCCAAGTTCCTCCTCGCCATTCAATCGTGCATGTAATCGCGAGGATGCAATTACAACTCGTTCTTGGCATCCTGGGCCTTCTTCTTCGCAACCTCGGATCCGGCACCGAGGTGGCCCATGACCCAGTGGTAAGTGTCCTTAACGCTTTCCGAGAGCTTGGCGAACGCAGTACCGGTGGGGGAATTGGTGCCATACTTGAAGTAAGTGACCTGCTTGCGAGCCGCAGCTCTGAGCTCGTTGAGGGTGGAACCCTGGGGAACAGGCTGGCGGGGAGTTAGCATTCATCCAACATGGCAGCCAAGACAGAAACTTACGACGCCGTAGGTGTCGAGATAAGCCTTTAGCTCACTCTCACTCCAGCTGTCAAACATGTTGTTCTTCGCAGCGTCTGTCGCCTGAGCCAGGTAGCTGGTGGCCGAGGCGTACGAGTCGCCACCAGCGCTAGAGGCGGAGGCATAGGCAGATTGAGCTGCGCTGAGCATCTCGTCACGGGTGGCGCTAGTGCTCTCTCCGACCTTCCTGGCGGCATCGTTGCCACTGTTGATGAGATACTTCTTCAGATTGTCGTACGAGAGATCATCCCAAGTCCAGGCGTTGAAACCGCTGGCGGCCTTGTGAGAGTTCTTTCGGACCAGAGCTCGAAGCTCGTCAGTCTTGGAGGCATGAGGTACCGGGATACCACGTGCGTCAAGGTACGCCTTGAGTCTGCTGTCGGACCAATTGTCGACGGCCTGGTTGAATGCCTCTTGAGCGGCAAGGCTTGCGTCGTTGGTGGCCTTGGCATACTGATTACCGGCGTTGCTAGTAGCGGCGCCGAAGGCACTTGCAGCCGAGGCGGATACGGTGTCGTCAAGGAATTCAGCCCGGTGTCTGCGGACGAGAGCACGAAGCTCGTTCGTCTTGGTGCCTTGGGGAACTGATATACCAGTTAGCCCAACCATCACATCTTGACGCCCAGAGGAAACACTCACCGCTGATGCCGTTCTTGTCAGCGAACTCCTTCAGTTGGGACTCGCTCCAGGCGTCGATAATCTTGTCGGTGAGAGTAGCATATGCAGCGTTAGCCTTGGCAGAAGCAGAAGCCTGCTGCTCTTGAGCCTTCAGGTACGCCAAGCGGGAGTTGCGGCGAACGGAGGCAATCAACTTGTCACGCTGAGATGACGTCAGCAAAAGAACCCGAAAAGCCATGAGTAAGGGTGGCTTACAGTGCTGGGCTGGGGAGCAGGGAAACCATGTGTATCAAGCCACTCCTTGAGGTCGGACTCGGACCAGGTCTCATACAGCCAGTCTCCCGGATACGAAGCCGTTTCTCCAGCCTTCTTCGCAATAGCGTCATAATTCTCTCGGACCTTCTGGAGAAGGGTATCACGAGTTCTTGGCTGAGGGACTACAAAAAATCAGTTAGTAGGACGGCGTACAACTAGGGAAGAGGGAGACACCATACCGGGGATGCCGTGTCTGTCAGCAAACGCCTTCAGAGCGCTATCAGACCAGGTATCGAGAATCCAGTCCCTAACGTTGGCCCATGCCGAGTGAGCCTTGTCCTCAGTTTCATACCAACTGGATTGAACCTTAGAGACAAGAGAGTCTTTACTCGACTCGGCAGCGTCCTTGGTTTCGATGCCCTTGGCCTTTAGATAGGCTTGTAGCTTGTTGGTATCCCAATTCTTGTACGGAGCGACCGCATGTTGTTCCCAGTTCTTCTCGATCAGGGCCTCGAGATCCTTGCGATCGGCGGGCGTGGGGTAGGGGATGTCATTATCCGACAGCCAACGCTCGAGCTCATTCTCGTGCCATTTGTTGTAGGCTGTGGAAGCATATTGTTAGCGGAACATTAGACGAGCCGGAAGCCAAACGAAGGCGGGAAGGCAAATGTAGGCCCGAGGAACCGTGATGATGAAGGCAATCAGTAAGACATACCTGGCTTGCTGAACCAGCTGCTGCCGACGACAACATTAGTCGCCAAAGCGAGGGAGAGCACGGTGGACAGCAACCTCATGGCGAATGCTGATCCAGAGTGGCTACGATAATGGGAAAATCAATGGGGTACTATTGTTTGGTTGTGTGTCCCAAATCAGGAGATTTGTGTTGGGTTGGGTGTATTGCTGCTGGGAATGTGGGCAGACAAATACAGATGCAGATACGGACTGCTGAAGTTGCCGGAAGGGAAGAGTGGAAAAGAGATGCGAAGGGATGTTGGTTTTGTTTGTAGGCTGAGGGAGTGATGAGGAAGGATGACGAACTTCAAATAGATCAATCAATGAAGCTCGTCCTTGTGTCCTTGGTTGTGGAGGGTCTCATTAGCTCATCAGTGTGTGTATAGTGAACTTTAGTCGGAAGATCTCAGAAATGCATAACGTCACTGTTTCTTTTTGTTTACAGTCACAAGCTTGGGGGATTACCTACCCAGGTAGCCTATGGGGAGTGTCCATCATTCTTTCCTAACAAGCATAGCTCAACCTTGCTTCGGGTAAGCCAAGAAGTACATATCTACATATTTCTTTTAAATTTTCCTCTTTGTGAATGTCCGCAAGCACTGCACGTGTCCATCAGTGATGGAACCATCCGCAGCGCTGCATTGGATGATTTTAAGGACAAGACACCTTTCCACTTGCAAACCATTGAAGACAGCTAGCTTACTACAAAATCATCCACTTACGGGTACCTATTATTGTAGGGTGTGTATGCAGAAGTTACTGCGGGCAGGCGCAAGATTTCTGGTATCTTTACATGTGTCGTGTCACTGGCGGAGGTATGCAAGTTTCTGTGTGGCGGCATGATTGAACAAAGATGACGTATCGCTACGCAATTCCTACCGAGCTACGGAGTGCGAATAGAGAACTAGCGACTCCCCTCTGAAGTACTTCGTAGTAGCTGCCTACCCACTGATAAACTTAAACTGCAACTTGCATAGGCAGTCTAACAAGAAACGTGAGAACCTCGATTCGTGACGGCATGAAGCTGTGTTTGAAACTAGATCCGTATCACAAAGGAGCTCGAAGCTTCAAACAGCTAAGAGGAGCATCTGTGGCAACAAGTGGACCAAAAGCTCCGTGATGTCATCAGTCCGAGCCTTTTCTCAAGCTTCAGCCACACTATCCGTGCCGCTGTAGTACGTACCTGGGGAAAGATGGGGGCTAGTGCAGTTGGGGGCATGAGGAACATCCGGCTGACCGTCGCCTGAAAGGGTGACGTTTGAAAGACCAGCACGATATCTGAAACAGGATGTCCCGGCTTCCTGTGCTCTGGCCGATTCCCTTAAAGGCTTGATGGGTTTTAGATTACGATTAAAGCACTTGGTACTACTTCATATGATACTATTATATACCTACGACTACGTGGGGGGGATTTTCTTTTAGTTGCCTCCACCGGATCCACTCTGTGTCGATGTAAGTTGCCATATAAAGATATTATCTAGGTAGTTTCGTTATCCTACGTCCTATCGTAAGCTACCCAGGCACTAAAATGTCGACCTGGAAGATAGTAGCTTATGTATACCCCATGCATTTTCTTTAGGACTTTACTTTTCAACCTCTTTTGGCAACTACAGAAAATACCACCGAGTATTGTACATAGCTTATGACCCGGAGCTGTTGACTGTCAATTTCCGCATCAGGCCAGGAGGGCTCGTTTTCGGCATCCCGTAAGACGACGGTAGAGAAGGCCCAGGCTCCCCGCGCATCGAATTTGGATCGATATGCGATCGCGGAAAGAAACCGACTTTGCCCTTCTTCGTCATGCCTGCCCAGCACCAATCGCTCTCATGGACCCCTAGATGATAACGATGGTAAGTTAGCCTCATGTGTCTTGAGCGGGACCTTGTCTTCCCTGGCCGACAGAGTGGGGAGGGGCTCTTGGTCTAGGCCGCACTTACAACTGATGTGAAAGATGGTCTCGTTCGAGCCGAAACTCAACCACCCGGCATTCTGGTCTTTGAAATCCCGCTTATCCCACGCCCAGCGCGTCGTGGCCGCTAAACCGCTGTTGGTCATCTCTGGCGTGTTCTCCGGCGGCTCAAGTGCCACTAGGTTCGCCGGGAAGGACCCCTGCACGCCTTCTTGCCAACCGGTGCACCACTTGCCTTTCCACCTCTCCGGAAACTCGATACCCACAATCCGCGAGCCGGCCAAGAATTGAAGGACGCCGTCTTTATTGCCATCTGGGTCGGTCAGGGGGCGCGAGCCATACCGTCTCTCGTGGTTCTTCAAGGTCGTGGCAGTTGAAAGTCCTTCCAGGACCGTCTCGTCTGGGTACGGGCTCGGAACCGGCGGATTGGGAAAGTGTAGGTCATAATCTTCTATCAGAGGGTTGTCCTTATCGACCTTGCCATAAAGCACCGTAACGCCTGCGACTTCTGGCAGGGGCTGGGGGTGTCGTGCGAGGTGTTGAAACAGCTGTTCTTCCTTGGTGAAGACTGTCGCGTCGCCCTCATGCACGGTATATCCCTGCTGGGCGCAGAATAGGCAACCATAATAAACAGTATGTGCTGCTCTCACCTTCAGATGGGATTTGTACACAAACCGAAGACGATAGAGGACCTCGGCTTTACACCAATTCCCGCTCGCTATTAACTGGTAAGCTACGTACGCCTTCATGGCGAGCGGGGACAGCTTACAGTCTCTACCCACGTCGAGCTCGAGCTCCGCTAGGCTATGTCTAAATTCGCATTCGACACACCGCGCAACGCTACCGTTTGTACCCTGACCGTTTTCACTGTTAGACGAGGCATACTCGCCATATCCTAAGATACGTTGCGCCCATGATGACGGGTGGTGGGATCACAGTGACTCACATATTCCATCGCAGCTTTCGTGGCTGCGTAAGGCCCCCGGTTCTTAAACGTTTGCGCCCCAGGACAGAAACCGTCAAATTTATACAAGGTGCTCCTGAGTCCAATCTGGCAGTTCGCTTTTGAACGCTTCGGTCTTCTATCCGCTACGCTGATAGTGGATTCGTTAGCCAGCATAAGACCGGTCTCGAAAACCTCCGTGGGAGCGACTAGTGGCGATATGGCCACTTTCGGTTCGGAAACGGCGCGTGAGTTCATTCGGCTTCGAGCAAGTGAGGTTGTCCTTGTATCGCTGCTTGGTATCGTGGCTGCGGTTCGCGGCGCGGAGACGTAGCTGTCGGAGGAACTGTATAGGCTCTCTCTGTGTATGGGCGTTCCCATTCTTGCTAATCCGGCGAAAGGAGAATGATTAGTGGTTTGCGGCGAGTTTTGAAGGGTGAGTTTATCTAGGCTATTCGCTAACAAACCCTGCCTCGCAGTAGCCTCGCTCTCTGGTAAGCTGTTATTTAACGGCCATGATGTTGCATGTGTTTGTTCGTTCACCCATGCTGATATACGAGGGCTCGTGGTAGGTGGTGTAGTTACAGATCCCAAATGCCTGGGACTGGTAGGCTGCGGTATCAAACGGACGCCTTGACGCTCTGCACCAAGAACATTTGGACTGGATGGTCGGCAGCTGTGGCGAGCCGCTTCCTGGGGCGTAGCAGGCAGAGCACGATTCGGTGGCTTAGAGCTGTCTCTATTCCTTGACGGTTGCGATAGTTTCGGTATCTCTGACCACGTCGGCTCGGGCGACGTCGGTGTCGGAAGACCAGTTGGGGACGCAGGTTCAGGTGGTACAATCCGCAATCTCTTGATCGTCTCAAGGAGGTTCAGAGCAAGAGCCTTTGAAGCAGCCTGCACTTCGGCAAACCGGTCTTCATCAAACGTGTCTATTTCCACGAAGTCATCCAAGTCGTACAACAAATCTTCCAGAGTTCGTTGTTTTTCTAAGATATCCTCTGCCTTCGCGTCAGCGGCCTCAAACCCGATAAATATCTAGTCGCAGGGCCACCGGAAAGGTTCTCACCGTTATCCCTCATGGCTTCCGTAAAAGAGTTCCCATATTGGGCGACTCGTCCGTCCCATAGGGGCTGGAGCCGTTGTAAAGCCCGCTCGCCCTCCCTTTCTAACGCCCGTGCCGACTTGAGCATAAGCTTCGCAACCCCGGGCTCGTGTCCGCCGGCCTCAGCATTTGCGACCGCCTCCTTCCCTCTCTCGACAACTTCGTGGAAGGGCTGGAGGATAAGTTCTTTCACGTCGACAACCATGCTCATATACCTACCCCCTGCTAATCGCCACGACCGGGAAAAGGGTACGCTTCGACAAACTTGACCAAACGCACGGGCGATCTGCTCTAGCATCCAGTGAGTCCAAAGCCGAGAATAGAGCGAGAGCAGTGGTACAGCAAAACACGATGTTATGTGATGATTGGTATGGTAGATACTACGGAATGACAGTCGAACGACACGGTTAGCCCCGCGTGCAGGAACCTAAACTATATACATGACTTCTAGCACGCATGGACCGACTCTCGGGACCCGGACTAGCTGCTGGGCTATCGATAGGTTGCATTCTCTGCAGGCGGATACGGCTCCAATAACTAGACCATTCCATCCTACCGGGACCCCGTACCTCGTACCTACACAACAAGGAGGCTGTAAAGAGGCACAATATACATAGAGTTGAGCTGTGGAATTAACCCTGGGGGACTTTACCTTCTCGGGTCACAGCTGCGAAGGGCCGACGGGGCCGCTCAGCAAGGACAGATCTGAACCCCGCCGAGCCGCAGGCTCCACGAATCAGGCTGCTCTCTGCTGCATTCCTCCCTGAGGATTGTACTGTTCGTCGAAAGTCGTTGGTGATGGGGCTTGCAGCGCCCATTCAGCGGCTTGGGCCGGGTCGAGATGTGGGTCGCTTGGTGGATATGTAAGGGTCTGGGGCGCAGGATGTTCAGCCACTAATATACCGTGCTTCGCACACGTGCTGGACGAAAGGGGCAAAACCGTTCCCATCTGAAACTCAGCCTTACCACCGTTTTGGGAATCTGGCGGAATCCGACCAAAGGACCTGACGCGGACAAATACAGTTCGCACCGCCGCATGGTGCTACTCGCTGAATTAATAGATCGCATTCGAGGTTTGACAGGCGCCTAACGGCAATTAGCCCGCCAGCTTCCGTTGCTCTAATTCCGAGAGTGGCTTTTTGGAGCTTAATTCGCCGCTGCATCGAAACGTTGATGGGCAAGCTATTACATATTG
This sequence comes from Monosporascus sp. CRB-8-3, assembly GCA_004155055.1. Taxonomy (NCBI): domain Eukaryota; kingdom Fungi; phylum Ascomycota; class Sordariomycetes; order Xylariales; genus Monosporascus; species Monosporascus sp. CRB-8-3. Next base: position 28,938 of record QJNZ01000466.1, read on the forward strand.
CGAGTGATCCAACTATTAGTACTTCGTACAAGCACGTGGCATCAACAATGGAGGTCGATACGACTTCGAGCATACCATCGGCAGGATAATAGTACCAAATCAGGCGCACGCCGAAGACGAGGAATACGTCCCCTACCACCATCCCGAACAGGCGCGAGGGAGTTAGTGTTGAAACTAAATCAGACGCAACACAGATGCAGATTTATCATTTACTTCCTTCCATACGAAACTAAACAAGAGGAGATCACCATGGACTCTGAGGAATAGGAAAGCGAAATCGATGCAACTAAGTGTTCCAGCGCAGTATTCTCACGGGCCAGTATATCCAGGTAATCATGACCAAGTAATTGATAATCACATCACCTACGAACATCTCTTTCACTGCTTCTCGAAAACCGGGGTGTAGTTCAGAGGCGCCGCAACCGTCGTCGTCCAGCCGCCACCGTCCAGGACGTCGCCCACCAGCTCGCCTTCGGCGGACAGCTGCCGCCACTTCGCGCCGGCGGGCAGGACGATCTCCCTCTCCCTCTGGCCGGGCTTCAGGATCGGCGCGACGAGGTACTTGGGGCCGAACATGTACTGGTCGTCGACGGACCACAGGCCCGGCTGCTCGGGGAAGTCGTAGAAGAGCGGGCGGATGACGGGGTCGCCGTGGAGGTGGGCGTCGCGCATGAGGCCGCGCACGTAGCCCCGCAGCTTCTCGCGCAGCAGCAGGTATTTCTTGCAGATCCCGTAGACCTCGTCACCGTACGACCAGACCTCGTTGTCGGCGCCCGAGAGGCAGTGGCTGCCGCCCGTGGTGCCGTGGCGCGGCTGCTTGGGCTCGCGGTCCCCGTGCAGCCGGAACACGGGGCACCACGCGCCCCACTGGAACCACCGCGCGAACAGCTCCCGGAACGCCGGGTCCCGCGGGTCGCCGCCGTGGAACCCGCCGATGTCAGTCGTCCACCAGGGGATCCCCGCCAGCCCGGCGTTGAGTCCCGCCGAGAGCTGGTCGCGCAAGCTCGTCCAGGAGCTCGCGATGTCCCCCGACCACAGCAGCGCCCCGTATTTCTGGCTGCCGGCCCAGCAGCACCGGACCAGGTTCACTACCTTCTCCTGCCCCGCCGCCCTTTGCCCCTCGTAGAACGCCCGCGAGTACTGCACCGGGTAGATATTGCCGATCATGAGGTCCGGGCCCTGGTGGTACCGGTAGTTGTCGAAGTCGTAGTGCGTGTACTCGGGCTCGGCCTCGTCCAGCCAGAAGATCCTTACGCCCTTGTCATAGTAGTTCGCCTTCGCCTTCTCCCAGATGTACTTCCGCGCCTCGGGGTTCGTCGCGTCGAAGTGGATGCAGTTGCCCTCGCCTTCCATGACGATCCGCCATCCCCGGTCCTGGCGGATGAGGAGGCCCTTCTCCAGCATCTCCTTGTAGTTCTCCGATCGCCGGTCGACCGTCGGCCATATCGATACCATAAGCTCGATCCCGAGCGACTTGAGCTCGGCAATCATCGCATCTATCACGTGCTCGTTAGTAAAACGGCCGTCCGCAAGACTAGCCCTGGAGACTAACCGGGATCAGGCCAGAAGGTCGGGTCGAACTTCCATTCTCCTTCGTACGGCCAATGGAAGTAGTCGACGACGATGACGTCCATAGGCAACTCGCGCCTCTTGTGCTCTCTTGCGACCTTGAGGATCTCCTCTTGGGTCTGGTAGCGGAGCTTGCACTGCCAGAAGCCGAGGCCGTACTCGGGCATCTCGGGCGCCGTGCCGACGACCTTCGCGTAGGCGCGCACGATCTCGGCGGGCGTGTCGCCGGCGACGACCCAGTAGTCGAGGACCCGGGTCGAGTAGGCCTCGAAGGTAGTCAGGTTGCGGCCGAAGACGGCGCGGCCCACGGCTGGGTTGTTCCAGAGTAGGCCATATCCAGCGCTCGACACGGCGAAGGGGATCGACGCCTGCGAGTTGCGCTGCGCCAGCTCCACGTCCGACCCCTTGAGGTCCAGGTACGGCTGCTGGTACTGGCCCATGCCGAAGATCTTCTCGTTGGGCCCGTGCGACGCCTCGAACCGAGCCGTTAGGTGCCACGACGCGCATCCGGGCCGCGGCCGGAACTCGCGCGCCGTGATCCGCAGCGCGCTGCACTTGGGGTCCTGCACATCCTTGCGCTCCCGCACGAACTCCTCCAGCAGGATCCTGCCGTCTTTATGCGAGATGGTGAGCTTGCCGCGGTGTGTGATCTTGGCCGTCACGGTACCGTTGCTGATGGACGCCTGCCTGCCCGCGATCGAGACACTGACGTCTTTCGATTCGGGCACCGGCTCCGTCAGCGCCCAGTCCTCGTCCGGAAATTTAGGTTCCTGCGTCGCTCGGACTCTGAAGGCGTTGGGGCCCCAGGCCTCGACGCGTAGGGTCTCGGAGTCATATCGGTACTCCAGTGTCTTCTTGTCTGGCTGTGTGAACATCGTGGACGGCTGCGTCGGGGGTTAGCTGCTAGATGGGTACTGTATCGTCATGGCAAGTACGTCCGTTAGAAGGCGCCCGTATCCTGGGTTGTCGGGGGATGTCGTTAAAGCCCAAAGCAATTCGGGGATGTCGGATTTGCTGCCCGACAGGCCGCCGAGGCGGGCTGCATTCTGTACGGGCGTGCTCCGCCCGAGCCTTTTAAGTGGCGGAATAGGATTCCGGTTCGGGGCTATATGAGCCCGAGCTATGGCGCCCGACCTCCAGATTTACAAGAAACATAGCCACGACTCGTCTTGTATTCTGCGGCTGTTCCACTTGCTCAAGCATGAGACCCGAGCTCGCGGTCTCTACTGGTGCGGGGAGCGAAGTGGAGGCAGAAGAAGGGAACGGCTTTGGGGGGAGCTGTATACTTAACTGCGAGAACCCCGCACCGGGGCCGGTTCAGGCAATAAGCTTGAGGAGCTGAGAGCGGGACCCGCGTATGCCTCATCTGGTGATGCGCTCCTATAGGATGACATATGCTCATAAGGTAGATGGGGGTGAAGTAGATTCCAAGCACATCCATTGATGTCAAGATAGAACGAAACCCGTGGTTATATCGAAGTAAGAATCATCAAGGTCCCTGGTGATTTTGTTGAATGGGAAGTATCCTTGTCTGTCTATACCCCCTTTATATGTTGCTTGTTATTGTAATCCCACAAACACCAGCTTGCAGCTTTAACGACTGAGAAGATTTTGATTGGACCACTCAGTATGCCGTGCTCAGTAGATCACCAAAGTTCTGATGCTTCGTATCGGGAATTCCAACTCCTCTCTCATCTTTGTCCCAGGCCGTCCATGTCTCTGCGATGGTCAAGCAGTAGCCCAATTTGTCGTTTGGATTTCATATGTACTTCCATCCCTCAAGCAATGTCCGTTTAGTAAAATGTGAGCTAGATACTCCTATATGCTCAACAGAAAATATGGAAGGCACAAGATGTGACGCCAATGAGGTCGGCAAGACCCTTGGCAACCTTGCGACTGCGTTTCAAAGCAAGTACTGCTATTTCAGCCTCTATTCCCGCTCTTTCCTGGTGATACCTCAAGACCTTAGCCTCAAGGATTCCCTCCCAGGTGTTAACCCCCAAGGTTGCACCAATTCGCCCTGCCCTATCTGTTCCCTCAACCTGCTATGAGGCTAAGGGGAAATAAGTTACATCCACCACACCTCGCCTGCGCCCTTGCCAGCTTGGATTTCCTCAAGGTGCTCATCGAGCGTCTTGCGCACCTTACTCGCAATCTCTTCGGCAGATGGCGGAGTTGATCCCCTTTCAGCCCCTGGTTTTACGCTGGACGGCCGGATCCAAGGCACGCTCGTGGCGCCGTCGACCGAATCGCGGATCGAAGTAAAGACATCATGCGGGTATCCGGCACCCATAATAACGGCCCGCGGCCTGGGGTGCTCCGCGCCGTCGAGAGTCGAGCCTTCCGAAGAAGGGGCCATTAGCACGGAGAGAACCGCACGTGCGGCTTCCGGGTCAGAGCAGACCCAAATTACTATGATCCGGGTCAATAGGCTATTCGATGGGTAGTGCTGGCTAGTCATGTGACAGGTTCTACCTTGGAACTCGGGTTTCACGATGTCGCATGTCGCCTTAATATGTGTCGGGATCTTGCCACAGAGAAGTATAGGGATTGGAGATGTTGTGTCTGTCATGGTGGCACGCGACACTTCGATCGGGCCACTCCTCGTGCTGAGTGGACTATAGAGAGTTTTGCGCTAATATAACTCAGAGCCTGGAAGTATGGACAGATACTAGTATCCCTCTTATATGTCCTTCGAAGATCGATTCGCAACTCCGCCTATGATCAATTGAGCCGGTGTCAATGACACATCGAACTCGATTCTCGGTGTTCGGGTCACCGTGTCTAGCGTACACCGCTGCGTAGCCATGGAGGATCTCCGTCGAATGAAATTAGGTGCTCGGCGCCAATCGAAGTAACGCATAGCAGAAATGGGGTGCTAGTATTAGGTGCATAACCGATGATGCTGTGGCTGCGGAACTAGGGTTCTCTTAGATAAATTTCCCAAAGGGCTGACCTTTTTTTTACATTAACTTCCGTGAGTTACCAGTCCGCCGCTACGTCGATGATCCTGCCTCGGGATGTTCCGTTAATTCTTGGTATCCTGCAGTACAGCTCGGAGCCGAGCATATTAGTACATATCCTCACCGGATAAAAAAGACGCCTGTTCGGTATATGCCTATAGTAAAGACCAAGGCAACCAGTTATTACGTTGAAGATAACATCGTCCATCCTCTAGAAGTCATGGCCTTGCCTCTGTTCCATTTCTGAGCTTGGTCGATTCTCACTCGGTTTTTATGATAATTCACCGTCCAGGAACTTTGACTAAGGATGCTGCCACGAAATGCCACCAGGCGGCAGCCTTCGCTGTGCTCTTCTCCAACTCCGAGCCTATGACTTCCAATGCGTACCCGTCGTCCTTGCAGTCGTTAAGCACCGAGCCGGCAAAATCCACTGCCGTTGTTGCGTCAACCGCACGCACGGCGAAGGCGCTCAGTGGCAACACGCCGGTCGGCCCGTCAGAGCTGCCCACGGCCACGCACAGAACTGTTGCACGTCCAAGTACGTCCGCCCACCATGGAAGCAAAGTGGTTCGAAGCCGCGGACTTCGCGACAGCGGAGCTTGGATAAACTCCGAATGTAACGGGCGTATGCATCGGGGGTGGGATAAAGCCCAGCTCCCCACTACGACCCCGAACGGGCAAAGGAAGCCAGCCACCCAGCGCGCTAGAGGTATTAGGTCCATGGACGAGCTGGTGACAGAAGAGGCTGCAATTACTATCTCGTTCCGCTCGCTCGATTCTGTGTCAGGATCGTAAGACTGGCATGGTGCTAACCTATGTAGGGGTCGCTAAGTCAACCATGCATCCCTTCGGCCCCGGAAGTCACGTGCGCCCCGGCTAACTACACCTCATGCTGTCAAGGGCGTATTAGGACAGGATGTTCATTTATTATTGAACGTATTAAGAATTGGCAACATCTCCGAAGCGCAATAAGTGATCAACCATATCTTAACATACTACACCTTACTATCCACATAAGTAGTAACGTTTCATTAGCTATTCCGTATAGAAGACGTAACCGAGGAACTTAGCTATTATTCAGTCGCACCCTGTACTCCCTTTCGTAGATACTAAAGATAAATAAACTCCCGTTTCCTTGCTCTGATACGCCTACATCAAATTACAGACATATCCCATCTCTTAAGACATTTATATCCTTATGTCGGATATATGAGATAGGTGCTAGAGGGTTATGCACGTCATCAACTGGAAAACTGTTAGCGATAAATAAACTCACAGGGCATCTATGTAGTAATCTACCAGTGTGACAGTTAGGCTGATCGCTAGAAAAGAGTGCATAGAGTGTGTGAAGTGTAAATTGACTTGGTTAATCTGGGCTCTAGAGAGCGGTGGCAAGAAAGCTCTATATATAGCGTGGGAGCCCCGGAACAAGGTTTCTGCGGGGTGCCTACAGGCTAACAGGTCCTGATGACTAAGCAAATTACCCCTATTCTGCGACAACCAAGCTATTTAACTAGGATCAAGATATAATGTGGTTAATACATGTGATAGCTGCGGATGGGTTAAGCCCGCAGAAAAGAAGCCGCGTAGAGTGGAAGCAACTCATCTTCTTTGAGACAGATTCATATTGATGGGAGTCGAAAGCGGACAGTTCATCGCTGTAAATTCCGAGGAATCTTAATGCGTCGTGTTTCAAGTAGACCTAATTTTATTAGGAGAGGTCGGCTGGATTACCCTCTCTTCCGTTATACCCATGGTTTTGGTAGGTTTGGCATGTTATGTTCCTAGCTCAGGGCCTGATTCTTAGTTTAGGTATGTCAAATATGAGTTTGTCCACGAGCCCCAGAAAAGAATCAAACCCAAGTAAATCGTACAGATTACTGTCTTCTTACGTTGGTAGATTAAAATATCTACTATCGTCTCTTCTTCGCTAGTAGAGTAAATCACACACACTAGGCAGATGGCAAGAACAGTAGTTCGAGAGTGTAGTAATATCTGGAAATAAATGTCTCGAGGAGTGGGCGTGTTGGAAAAGTGCATAAATCTCATCTTGTTAAATTCTTGGTGAAATGGACGTGAGGAAGCGGGCGACCGGGTGAGTGGGCCGCCATCGAGCTAGAAGGAAATAGGGGGAGATCGACCACATCACAGCCTTGCACGACCTCCTCATAACCGCCACGGGGGGGAACTATCTATATGCTGTATGATAAGATAGAAAGATGAAAAAGACGAAAAAACAGGATCCTGCCTGAGATTCGAACTCGAAATCTCCAAAAAAGAACGAGCGGGATTGACTCGCTGAAAAACCCCAGGACAGTGAAGTCTTATAGGGTTTTTGGCATTCGGTTTCGTGCAAACGACGTCATGTTCAAGCCTGGTCCCCGCGGCCTGATTACTACCTACTCCCGAACCGTCAGACTAAGGGACCGAAGTGCACCTTTGGGCGCCCGGAGGCTCGCCTGTGCCAGGAAAGCTGGATATTTTGGCTTATAAGCCCTTGGGTCCCTGCCTGAGTTTAGCCTTGGTTTTTCCACCTGGTTGCTGCGGCGGCTTGGCTACCCAGGAGGTGGTTGTTGATTATTCCACCTAGATGCTGAGTGCCTTTCCTCCTGCTCACAACCCCGTGCCTTGCTTGCTGTTGTTTACCGTACCCCTTGAAGAGTTTCCCCTATCACCATAGGCATTGCCGCGACCTACGCGGATGCGGCTTCACGATAACATGCACATTCCACTTTTATAACAACAAACTTGGTACTACTAGCCTCTACTCACCTCCATCACCGCCTTTTGTTTCACCCTTACCAAATCACATGTTCTACCCTGCACGCACGATATCGAAAGGGGAATAATCCTACTCAAGCATGACATCTAAACACTTCAATACTACAGCCCATGAGTGTGGGTGTTTAAGTACTTGCTCTAATGGTACACGGGACATTCCCATATGTCATGGCAAATATTTCGAGTAGCAGTAGCTCGACGGAAGATAGGATAGACGCGTGACTAAACCTCGAATATCTGATAGCCCATGCCACGATGCAGATATTATTATAGCTCACATATCAATATAACTGCACTGCCGTGGCATCCAGCTAGTTGCAACTTTCGAGTCCCTACTGCTCGCTTCGTAATATTCTTAGTGCACCCTCTAACTAACATGTCCCATCCCACTCCGTTCTTATTGTCATAATCGTGGGTTGGATGTCGAGCTCCAACCCTGCTCGGCTACCCCAACATGTAACTCACCAAGTCCATATAGAAAAACCCAAGTGATTTCAGCCAAGCAGCAGCCTGGCTAGTGTAGACATCCTCGTCATGTTACTGTACTCACTATCGTGAAGCCCATGCGAAGAAGCGGGATATTCTAATTTATTGCACACCCACTGGACAAGAGATTTGTTGGAATCATTCAATATTAGTGACCTGCGATTGAGGAAGGAGACATGGCATTTTATACCTACTCTCGAGGTACCCTTCGTTGTCGAGACAGTGCGACGTTTCGAAACCCTTGACTGGGCGAACGATGCCCAAAATTCAAAACACAACTTCCAGTTGTGGCAGGTTTCCCCAGTGACAGCAGCATAGAAGTGAACATAAACTTATAATTCATTGTAGGGCCATTCTTAGAAGCCAGCAAAATAATGATCTATGATCAGGGGTATTATAGAATTCAACATCTCCAACCGACACAAGATGATAACCGCAAGCACGCAAGCCTACCAGCAGCCCGATCAGGCGGGACATATACCCCCAAACATGTACACACTGTGGGACCAGGGGACATCAACCACGAATCACACAACCACCTCCCCACCCCAGTCCAACCAGCGCCTCAAAATCCCCCCTCATCACCATCCACATCCTCCAGCGAATTCCACTTCTCCACGGGCAACCTGCGGACCTTTTTGGTGGGGCTGCCGGTGCTCGCGACCCTGAGGCCTCCCTTCTTGCCGCTCTTCATGCTCTCCTCCCCCCCTCGGCCGCCACCGCTGACGCGCAGGCCCTCGAGCCTATTCCCGAGCCCCGCGACGTCTGCAGCGGCATTTCCGGCCCCGGTCCTAGAGCTCGACATGACATCGCCCCTCTCCTGGAGGGGCGAGCGGCGTGTGGGCGTGCGGCTGGCAAGCTCGCGCCTCAGGACGGCGACCTCTCGGCGCAGGCGCTCGTTCTCCTGCTCGAGGTTCTCGATGAGGACGTTCTCCTTGTTCTCTCCCCCGCCGTCGTTTTCGTTCTCGTCATCGTAGCCCCCCACCAGACCGTCGTCGCTGGGCGACGTGACGACGACCCGCGCCATGAGGTCGGCCTTGCGGTCCCAGTGCTCGGTGCCGCGCTCGAGCTCCAGGTCCAGGGAGGCCTTCCAGCGGCTCATCTCGAGCGCGAGCCGGTGCTCGAAGTCGGCGTAGCACTCCTCGCGCACGTCTTGCTCGAGCTCGAGCGCGCGGTCCTCGAGCGACAGCAGGTGTGCCTCGGCCTGCACGCGGGCCTCCGTCTCGCGCGCCAGCTCCGTGTGCAGCTGGTCGATGATGTCAGACATGCGCGCGATCTCGAGCGCCGCGTTCTCCATCGCCCCGCGCTGCTCCGTGTCCGAGTCGGGCTGCGAGAACGTCCGCTGGCTGCGGCTGTGGCTGTGGCCGCCCGACGACGCCGCCGGCTGGAAGAACGGCCGGCTGTGGCTGTGGCTGGAGAGTGGGGAGCTTAGCGTTGGGGGGCTGCTGCCAAGTTCGGACGAGGACAGGTGGTGCGCAGAGGGACCGCCAACCCCACCGCCGAGGATCGTCGAGGTGGTCGACGGCACCCGCGGCACGGTCACTTCCCGGGCGAGCGCGCTGTAGCGCAGGATCTGCGAGGTCGCGTTGAAGTCTCCCTGGGGGTCCACGGTCACGATCATGACGGCCTTCTGGGGGTTGCGCCGCCCGCTGGCGGATTGTGAGAGCGAACCACCAGACGGGAACGAGTTGGAGAAGAGCAACTCCGTGAGCTTGCACTGTCGGAACGGTACGAGATTCGGCTGAAGCTAGCTGTTAGTCGGAACAATCGGGTATTACACGGGGGATTAACGCACCTTGGCCATGTTGCCGGGATCACTGAAAATTTGGAGGCATTGGCCCAGGTACATCAGACTCTCGTTGATCTTGCCGGCCTCGGCCAGAGTCGCACCCTGCGTCTTGGCATCCCTTGCTCGCTCACTGCCTGCTAAGTCAACAATACTCAACGTGCTGCTTCCCCATTGGGCACTGCTACGCCCACGACGTCTCTTCTTGACTTCAACACAGAAGAAGCCATGGCTCCGAGAGGACATGCTGTTACTGCCGGTTCCGGCGACACGTCTCTCGTGAAGGCCGGCTTCGAGTACCATTAACGCCTCCTTAAGATTGCCACATATGATCTTCCGAAGGCCAGCGACAACTTTGCGGTCGGAGGATAGCTCCGTAGACTTGAAGAGAAGGGGGCGTCGCCGGTATTCTTTCGTCGCGTTCGATTTGATGGGTGGCGTGAGGAGGTCGAATATCCGGTCGTTGTAAACTTCGTACATGGAGATGACGATCGCATATTCAGCCGACGGATCGCAAGAAGCTCTTATCGAGCTGATGTTCGGCGCTTGGGGCATTGCGGACGGCCGCTGCAATTGGCGTCGCGCTGTCTGTGGTGGAGGGTAATCGCCCTTTGTTGGAGTCTTAGTAACATTCTTCCTCTTAGCTGCGGACGTGAGAGACATATAATGCTTCTTGGGGGATGGAGTGTGAGCCAACTTTGGCTTGTGGAAACCGGCGGTTGACACCGCCAGTGCCCTGCCTCGTGGCCTTTCGCTCGGAGGCGTAGAGAGCAAAGTGATCCTCGACAGGTCGTCTTCATGACGAACAAGCCGTACGCTCCCAGGGCTGTCCGGGAAGAGACCCGGTAATTGCGGACACATATCAAGGAGAGAAGGGCGAACGAAATCACGCTGGGGTCGTACAATCAATGGTGTTGCTGCCCTCGATCCAGCCCTCGATCCGGCCCGCGACGGTGCCCCAGGGTCGCTGTACACGGTCTCGAGGAACGCCGAGGCTGCGTAAATGCCGGCTTCGGAGGCGTCAGACGCCCGTATACTAGGCTCCAGGGAGGCGGATGTGTTGCAATCCACAATATTGTTGCTGATCGATCGGAATAACACATCTAGTGCAAGTTGAGTCAAGCCGCGCTGGCTTCGTGAGCCAAGTATCGTGTGGGTCTGTCCGCTAGGTCAACAACAACCAATTCTGCCTGATCAAGTCGCGTCCCAACTCGACGCTGAAGAAATACCTTCCCGGAACCGGTGACTCCTAGAGTCGCGAGCAGTCCATCTGTGCCATCACCACCGTGTGGCGCGAGAACACCTTCCACAAGAGGTAATACCCTCGTGCCTTGAAATAAGTCCAATTGGGTTGCGTCTTCCTCGAACACCTGTGTGAACGCAAACTTCTCGATTGCTCTTCGTCGGTCGTTGGGGGGATTCAATGTAATATGTGTAGGTGCATCTTGGCTTTCATGATCCTCAACAGAGAGGAACCTTTCGGCTCTGGCGTTCCCGCCCGGCGGAGGTCGCAACCGTAAGTAGACCTGGAAGAGGTTTGCCTGCGATTTCGACGGCAGGTCCATATCGATGGAATGCTCTGCCCTGTGAGATTTCTGATACGGACTTTAATGTTCGGTTGGTAATTGCCAACAGCTCATACCAAAGTTACGATGCAAAAGAGTGATTGTAGCTGCTATTGGCAGTCGTGATCCAAAGTGGAATAACGTGGATACCAAGGTAAGCGTTTGCAGTAGGTCTGTATGTTCTGCATACGAGTGGACGCCAAAAGGCAAGGAGTATGTACGATGCAACAACACGTGCATAGGAGCTAACGAGGGTATTTTGTTTACTTTCAACTCGGACCAACCAGCAGAGGCCAATTCTCTAGTCCACCGTTGTCATTCCAACCGATAAGATAAGAAGAGCCCTGTTGTGGATCCGATCTCAATTTAGCTCTATCCCCGGTTCCAGATCCTGGATGAATGTTTCCGTAAACTGTTGCCAAGCACTTTCTTTTGACGTGAGCAGGGATGTCCCGCACCTCCCACCTGGTAATCTACCTGCTCTCCACCCTGGGCCATCTTTTTCATTTTTCGGTCGATACCAGGCTCTTCGACGAACTGGGAAATAATTCCTGTCTCTACAAGTTATGTATAGGGAGCGCTATTTTCTGTTATAAACCGGGTAGTTCGAGCTGATTACTCGTCAAAAAAAATGGCCAGCCAACGATGACTGGTTTGTTAGAACGCATAGGCTACGTTTGAACTTGCAGAACCCGGTTCCCGTAATAAGTAAAGCCCCTAACGACACGCGACCCATCACGCCGACACTTGGAATTATCATGACAGAAGCCAATGTCTAGAACGCCAACTAGACTAATCGGACTAAAGTACTCTGGCTTCTACCTACAGTAGTCTGAGGAGTAACAGCATCTGGACTTTTGAACGCACTATAAAGTGGCCCAAGGTGGGTGAGTTTCCCAACGATGTGACTAGTCCGTAGTAGGTAGGTCAAGTTGCATGCGTAAGTGCAGCACGTCATACCCATCTAGTATCTTACAGTATCTCGTGCCTGAAGAAAGTCGAGATCTCGATATGCAAAGAATTAGCAGAAATGGGGCATTTGACAGATCCCATGAGCACGTGCGGTGAAGGAAGACACGATGCGTCCCCGTTATTAAACGGAGTTGGAAGATCAGACCAGACCGGAAAGGGTGCTGAAACGAATATCCAGCCGCGAGATCTTGGAAAAGATCGTCGCCTTGGGAGGCTCAATATCTCTTAGCGCCCGGGTGGAGAAACTGGAGGGGGAGGGAGTTATGACAATGTAAAATAAATGAGTTCATTGCGGGGAATTGGAGTACGGTATTGTCATCGAGCATTGGGTATCGCCGTCCTATAATAAAAACTTTTATCCTCTATTGCTTCACGTTGTTCGAATTGACTCTGATAGCACTTTAATTTAAGATGTGATAGCAATGCAGGTGACACTGCATATGAAGTGACCAAACCAGCTTCAGGTGAGATCAGCAGACGCTTCCTCCCATCTCCAAACATTTATACCCACTGTGCCGTGCCGTATGCGCTGTCCAGGTCCTTCAGGCTTGAGCTGTAGCCCGGCCGAGTTATATCGCGTAGACTCGACACTGGGTTACTGGTAGGGGGGCAAGGAGGGCTTCTACTGATGTGTCACTGTTCATAAGACTACCCTATGACTCCATCCTTCTGCGTCATAATGAAAGGAAGCCTATGGAACTGGCCACATACATATGCAAGTAGAGAGACGAGGGATTCAACAGGGACTCGACATTGACATCACATGAGCACCTATCCATTCTTACGGTGGGCGGCACAAGAGACTGCAGCTGCTGTAGGCGTCTCTCGGTGGGTGTTATTTTGGAGAGCATACCTACTAGGCAGTATGACCACGTAGAAGTGCTTCACCCTAGGGCCTTAAGATAATGCTCGCGATGCTTCTCACAAGAGATACGTGGACACAACACCTTTGACTTCGACGTACGAGACTGGAACCCTTCTAGAAATGCTTCCTTTAGTGACCATTCACCATTCACGGAGTGGTTCAATGTGGGTGGACAGAAACGCGGTTTTGGCGCTAAAAACTCAAGAGAAAAAGGCGGTGACACACTGGTCCGGAAAAAAGAACGAAAGACTTAAGGTGCGCCGAGCCAATCACAAGTCGAGTAAAAGCCGGGAGCCAAGCCACAGCGAGAGCTTGGACCCCCGCCCCATGTACCCACCGACGCTAATATGGTGGATCTGCCAGTCAACTCTATTGTAGCCAAGGCGGATCCACTATCGGACGGTACCTTGAGTACCTAACGTAAGGGTTTAAGGTGTGGTGATAGTGGGTGTGCAGCCTGAAGCCCCCCTGGGTGAACAGCGCTGAGTGGAGAGGAAAAAAAGTTTGGCGGGGGGTGCTCTATCCCACGATGAAATTTTCCCGGGCTTGACCTTTGAGACCTCCTTCTTTCCTCCTCCCATCAAGAAACCAAATCACCAATCCAGACAACGAAGTCGCACTACAAACAGCAATTCAAGGGAATTATCTGTATACATAACCAACTTCGTCGAGAATATGCCTTCGGCCGTCGCTGAGCTGTAAACGCCCACTACGGGGCATGTCCCCCAAGAGGCATGTCCCGTAGTCCTTCAGTTCACCGAGATATTCAATTGGATCCCCCGACCTCGACGAAGTTTACAGAGACTCTTACTGTCCTGTGCCTTTTCTCATACGGAAAGGCACCCCGGGAGTCTGAACAGAACTAGAAAGACTACGCATTTGGCCCTTCTCCTACGGGTTTGCACCTCTGATAACCTACTGATCGACCCCATAAACTCCCTACCTCCTCCATTGGGCTTGACGACTTTCCTACCTCAGGCCTCCCCTTACTATACCTTGGAGGATACATCGACCAGAAAACTTTGACGAATCAAGCATACCTAGATATCAAGGTTTAGTATAACCTTGACAAATATCACAGACTAGTCGTGGCTGGCTACCGTTAAGGGGCCTCGATAAAACACTGCCGTTTGCCTCGATACGCTAAACTCCGAGTCCGAGACCCCCAGTTAACCCCTGAATATCTCACATCTATCTGCATAGAACAAACAATGTCACGCAACGTACGGAAGAAGCAGCACTCTAGGCCCCTTAAGGTGGCGCAGCGCCGGGATTCGGACGTTTCGTCTTCTCTCGACCTTTCTGACGAGGGTGGTTACTCCGCCGTGGAAGACATCACTGATTCCGATGAGGACGAGGAGGATGTAGTGGCGGTCGAGGAAGAGCACATTGTCACCGATGCATTGCACAATGTTGTCCGCAGCTCTCCTCGACCGGTTGAAGAAGACGAAGAAGGCGACGACGAAGACGAAGAAGATGATGATGACGACGATGCTGAAAGTACCAGCTGGGACGGCTTTCCGTCTGACGCGGACGAAATCCTCCCCGCCGCCCGTGGGCTCGAAGACCCCTTTGTCTCTGGGCCCGAAGACTCGGTTGTAGAGCGCCGCGTGCGCTTTGACGTCCCCGACTCATCTGATGGGGAATCGACTGAGACGGACGATGACATTGATCACGGGTTCTTTCCCGACATATTTGTCGATCAGAACTCTCTCGATCCCTCATTCCGCCGGGAGATCGAAGATGATCCTGACGATGACAATTCCTCGAATTCGGGGTTCTGGGACTTCAACGGGACTGGTGATTTCTCCGTCGACGGCGGAAACTCAGATATCGAAGCTTTTATTATGAAGGCTTTGGAGCAAGACGATGATACAACTCCTGTTGCCACCCCTATGATAGGCCACGACCTCTTATTCAATGCCGACCCCACCCCGATCCCATCGCCTGCCATCGACGACGACGTCTCGCTCGATGGATATCAGAGTGAGTAGAGTGGTCAAGACCAGAGAGTATCAAGCTAATCAAACCCGCTCAGCCGATGGTGAGACCACAGACGAAGAAGATCCGCCCGAGAGGCCTCCCCGGCGTAAGACGCGAAGGGAGAACTTGGACGATTCTTCTGACTCGGAACCCGTCACTCTCATTAAACCTCAGCGTGGTCAACCACGTATCGGCAGGTTCAATCTCGACGGTTCGCACAAGAAGCCCATTGCTATTGTCAATCCGAGAACCGGCAAGATGATGATATTTACACCTCAGAAGACAGGGAAGAGAGGATTGGACCTCTCCCCTGAACAGTTCGACCTACAGTGGCTCCAACCCGTCCCCGAGGCATCTCCTCTGATCAACTCCGGCAACATGATGATGAGTGCCATGGTGTCTTCCAACACCTTTGGCGATTTCATGAATACCCAGGCGGCTGGTCCCGCCGAGGCGTTCTTCTCGTTGCCCTCGGACTTGAATATCTTCGACGGCAGCTCTGATGCCGAAGGAGATGGGGAAGATGAGGGCGAGAAGAATCTCAAGCTCGAGGACTTCCTCACACTCGAAGACTCTACTCCTTCCTCAGATGATGATGATGAGGAGGACAACGATCCGGCGGAGGATCCGATTCTCTGCACGCCGACCTGTACACCGGGTCGCCCCGCGACTGCGTCTAGTGACGTGACCTCCCTTCTGGACCACTTCGGAAATAATGCAGATATCGTGGGCGCTTTCCGTCGGGACCAGGCGAACCATCAATTGATCAGCCGTAGCAAGGCTACTCGTGACTCGCTTGCGTTTTCCGGTCCATACTACGAGGGAACTCTTCGCGGCATCAAAGACGGACGAATTGCTACTACCAACGTTCCCATCTCACCCCTCCGCAAGCAAAGGAAAATGCCCGACATGGCAAGCAGTCCCCTAGCCGGAGCATCGCAAAAGCGAAAGGCTTCGAGCGAACAACAGTGGGGGCATAAGCGGCAAAGGAGTATATCCGACGTCGACCTTCTTGGTATCTGATCTATTGATACAGTCGTCGTCTACATCCCGTCTTGCGGTCTACCGCCATAAAAAGACGCCATACAAAGACGCCGATGGACGGCATGACCTCAAAACAGGTCATCCCTGGCCATAACTATGAACAATTCGCATCTCACTGATGAGTGCGATCGATATGCTTCTTCTTTAGTGTTTTCAATATCTTTTTTTAAGGTGTACTTTCCGTCAAAACGCAAGCTATTGCTGCGGCGTACCAGTAAACAAAAAGTTTACTACAGTGAATTGTCTGTTCCTTAGCCTTTTAAGTAGTATCAATGAAGCGCTTCACGCCCTTACACCTGATCACGGGGATGCTCTCCCAACTAACTGATGTGTGGTTGCTCGGGGCGCACTACAGCAGTAGACTCGTCGTCGCAGTATCGTGGCGGGTAGCGATTTGGCTCGTAGGTGGGATAGTACTGGGTAATGGCTTGAAGTCACTCTACACTCCACGTCTAAGTCGATTGTCCCAGTGTCCACAAAACTATTTGTTTCACTGATGGACTGACCAAAAGGCTTCCTAGGCTTATTATAATGTGGGTTTCTTTGTCAACGATGCTGACTTTATGATCGCCGGATCGAAAACGGTAATGTCGGGTGAGTCGGCCTTTGTTACTAACTCGACCATCCCGGACGGTCTGAGTACAGTACAATACCAATACAGCCTCGGCAACCACCAATAATAGTCTTATTTCGAACTGGATGCGCGTACTCAGGACGCCGCCGGAGACTGGCATAACCAGACAGGGAAGCAGTGTATACGTATTCCTCTACAACTCGATCACATGCTAAGTGGCACATAGACTCACCACCAACACCACAACGATAGATTCTACCCCGCGTCCCGACGATCGCGAAAGAAGTTCGAAAAGAAGAGGTCGGGGGTGCTAATAACCTACGAATATGAACCCCCCACAGGCTGGCGTGCCCTTCCTGGGCGGCCCTCCGATGCCGCCGGGCTTGGGCCCGCACTTCAGGATGCACCTGGCCAACATGCAGAAGAGCAACTGGGAGATGCAGCAGTACCGCACGCGCGACGGCGGCGCCTTTGGGCCGGGCCCCGTCCTCTGGCCCATGCTTCCCGTGCCCTGGCGCGACCGCGCCACCGCGGCTCCGAGCCCGTTCCAGCCGCATGGGAATGTTTGGATGAAGCACCGGAGTACGTAGAGAGCCCTGAGGGCTTCCTTTCCTACTTCACGTGTGTCTTTGGTTGCGATGGAGGGGATCTCGAACCGTCCCACCCCAGACGGCTTCGAAGCGCCTCACCTTGCAATTTTCTCTATTTCTTACCGTTTCCCCGATCATAATTACTAATGAAATCCCTCTTCGACCGCAGTCCACCCGAACCAGGCGCCGATCCTCGACCAGATCGTCCACGAGTCGCAGCTGGGGTCCGAGCAGGACCGGCGCGCCTGGCGCCGCCTGCAGGAGTCCAAGGTGTTCTTCGGCACGGGCGGCGCGACGCCCGGCACCCAGAAGACCTGGCACTACCGCCGCGTGCTCGGCTTCGGCGGCAACGGGCTCGCGGCGCACTGGCGCGTCCACGAGGACGCCGACAGGACGCACCGCGACGTCGCCGTCAAGATCCAGCTCCGCAGCTGGCGCAGCCTGGACTTGAAGAGGGAGAAGGTGGTCATGAGGGTGTGCTTAGTTCTCCTTTTGTTAATTTTTCCCCTTTCCCGTTGCTCGTGGGAGGGAGTGGAATCGGCTGCTGACCCCCCTGTCTGTGACACAGAAACTCAGCCGCGCCGCGCATATCGTGCAGGAGGTCCCGCCGGACCCGATAGGCAAGCCCGCGCGGAAGAACATCCCCTTGGAGTGGAGGGAGGACGACTCGAGTGATGAGTATGATTCCAGTGGTGACGAGGATACCCCGGTAAGAGATCTTCACGGGTTAACTGCTGCTCAGGCTCATAGAGTCTAAGGGTCTCGTCTACTTGAGGACGTGCCCACGGCACAATTACCACTAACATCAGAAAATTTCAGGCATATCGCCCGGCGAACAGAAGAAGGCGGAAAGCCCGGAGCGACTTCACACCGCAGGAGCTCGCGGCCAAGGTGAGCCGGTGGTTTGGTCCGCCGCCCACTACCGCCGCCAATAGGCCGCCCGTCGTGGGCGGGGTTCCGGACGACGAGAAAGATTTCATCGTGCTCGAGTACCTGGAAAACGGCGACCTGCGGAACCTGATCGCCAAGGTGCGGAATATGGGGACGGAGTTCCCGAACCGCGTGCTCTGGTCGTTCTGGCTGTGCCTTGTCAAGCAGTGCGTCGCCATGGCGTACTACCCGCGCAAGTTCCACCCGGACCGCTGCAGGGTTCCCGAGGGCGGGAGCCTCGACGAGTTTATCCCGCCAGGCGAGCAGAAGTGGCGGAGGAAGCGCATGGTGCACTTTGATTACGATCCGTGCAACAGTAAGGACTACTTCTATTGTCTGCGTAAAGAGGAATTAAGGCTAATGGATGGTTCGTATAGTATTCGTGGGGAACCTGGAACCTGGAAACCTGCAACACCACCTAGTCCCGAAACTCAAGGTATGGAATAGGGGCGCAGACGACGTAAAATGTCACGATACTGATCTGCATACGGGTAGCTGGCCGATTTTGGCTTGGCGGATGAGGTCAAGGAGCAGAAACGAGAGTAAGTTACGCTGACTAGCTGACAGTTCAGGCGTAAACACTAACAAGAGACATAGTTGCTACTACGTCACTAGGCGTCGATATAACAAATTCTATTATTACGCACCCGTAAGCGCGCGTCAAACCCTGCTCGTGCCCCGGTTACAGTATCGTAAAAGGAGGTGCAGGACTGACATTCGGACCCCACAGGAGCAATTCACCGATGAATGGGATTTCATACCAGCCGAGCGCAACGGCGCCAATATCATCGAGGAGCCCGTCGCCGGAAACTACGGGATACACACGAACATTTGGGGTGCAGCATTGGTAAGCACTTCAATCTACCCCTTTATCCGCAATCAAGCACCTCTACGCATCCTCTGCTAACGCCACGCGAACTCTCGCCATATAGTCGATGTGGAGCCTCATAACGCTACACTACCCGCCACAGCCGCCGCTGGCGGGGTGGCTGGACCTGGACGCGGACACGTCGATCGTGACGTACGGCAACCTGCTGTTCAACGGGCAGTACGATCACGTGGACCCCGAGCTGCGGGCCATGGTAAACCGGTGCATGGCGCACAACCCGCTCGAGCGGCCCTCGCTCGAGCAGCTGCTCGAGCACGCCGAGGAGAACTGCGCCCGCGCGCCCCCGGCCCCCGGCGAGGACGACGCCCGCGTCCACCACTGGCTGCAGAACCGGGTCTTAAGCGCCCAGAGCCTCCGCCAGGAGGTCGGGGATCCCGCGCTCTTCTTCCGGTCCGTTACTTAGGTAGCGCGCCGGATATGCGATGATCGATCTGTTCTTGGAGATTTATGGTCTCCGAGTCAAATAGCTTATCGGACTTCAATATTACATTCAATATGTATAAAGATAGATTCAGATTAAACACTCGATGAATTTGAGGAGTTCGTGAATATTCTTTAGTTCTTAGTTGAAGCTGAACCCATTGGATCACTACTCTTAGATTCTAATTGCTTGAGTCGGAGCCATGTCCCAGGTATAGGAGCATCACGGCGGAAGTAGAGTTATGCTCATAAATACAGATTCCCAATCGCTTCGTGGATCTGAAGTATAAATATACTATAATCTTAACGTCTCAGAGAATCAAACGGTTACTTGCAGAGGAGTCCAGCATGGGAACCAATAAGCGGAAGTAGCTGTAATCAATCTAAGGCTGAAAACCAACCTCCAATCATCACGCCCTACAGAATCGTGAGCTTCTTCCTCTTGAGTTCCGGCAGCTCTTCATTCTCCCACTTTTGTTCTTCCCAGATTGAATAGCCTACCCGACGGAACGTCGTATCGGCCCCGTCACAAGCAAGTAGCACCAGACAATGCACCTCCTTACGGTTCCTCAGATTATGGTTCACTCCGGCGGCCAGTTCCGCAAACCACAGTTGAACGTTTTCTCCGAGGTCCTCGTCTATACCAATCACAGTGTCTCGGTTGTCAATATGCCATCTCGATGCCCGGTGGATGGTGGTCGTTTCCCCCCTGGAGTTCGCCCGCGGATGATTCCGGCCAAGTTGTTATAGCAAAAATATGACCTTCCCCCTTAGATGCAAGTCTCACGTTAGTCTCGATAACTAGTTCTCCGGTGAACTTACCCGCTGCCGTAAGGTCATTGATTACGACAATGTCGGCCTTAGACTCCAAGCGGCAAAGCATATGGCCCGACCACAACACCTCGCCGTCTGTCGAGGCCCAGGACCAGGAAGGAGCAATGCCAACTCTGTGGGACTCCGCCCCGCGGAATCTGGAAGACCAGACCAGACCCATCAGAACTGACCTAGGAGAGTCAACCCAGATACCCGCAAAATAGGTTCTAGAAACGAGTGGCGCCACTGCGTTCGCAATTCCTTGGATTCCGACCAGCTTGCCAGTTTCCTACGTCAACTTCCGCCGTGTGTATTCTGCGACAATGTCACCCCAGTCCATAAGGAACTCGTTGTCAGGGGAGTAACAGTGCGCCCTGTGATAACTTATGTTCCTGATGTTGCGACTAGGGGATGGCATGTCGAGCCTCGGGAAGATCCATTTTTGCTGGAGTTGGGCCATGGTCGCGTTGATGGTTCGGGGGTCGCCCCTCTCCTGATAAAATCAGTTGCTCTGCCCTCCTTGATGAAATCATCGATACTTTTGGTCAGGGGTGCCCGCTCGTCAAAAATAATCTCCTGACATTTCCACGAAACGCGATCATGGGCATAAGTCAAGATGCGCGGTGACAGTGCTTGCTCCTGGAAAACCCATGCCCGGCTGTACAAGGGCGCTGGTTTGAAAGAGTCCGAGAGGCTGGACCTCTTCAACTCGAAGGACATGCTATTCGTGAAAGCATAGAGCCGTTTTGGGGATCCGTCGATGCCGGTAACTTGAAGTTCACAAGGTTGGTATCTCAACCCATCCCGTTCTCGAAATAGCCCTTTGTGACAGTTTGACCCGTCCGCGGCTGCGATGGTAACCAGAGCACTCTTGTAATATTGATGCATTAAAGCTGCTTCCACCTCCCAGTCGTTTCGATCGTCCTGGATGATACAGAGAGAATCTATCCACAGATACCTGTGCCCTAGCTTGCGCGTGACATGGATGACATCTCGAAATGTGCGTGGTAGCATTTCGAACGGGATTCCCCTCTTGTGGATTTCGATGGTTTCTCTGGTCGTCATGACAGGACTCCCTCCTCCCCAACAATGGCTGAGCGCGAGGTATTCCCCTCGTCGCCCGGACGGCTCTAGTAAGTACGGCTCGGCTGGACTCCCGAGTGAGCCGACATCAATAACCCTATTTGGCAACCGCGATTCACCGGCGGCGCAAGCTCGACACCTCGCATGGGAGTGAAGACACTCCTCTAACCATGCCGAAACGAGTCGAAACGCAGAATCGGATCCGGTGTTCATGGTATGGTGCGACTCGAGATCCCGTAGCACAGACTCAAGTTTATCTTCATTGACCGTTCAGTCGAGGATGATGGTACCGACAGGTAGGAACTTACGTGGGAGGGTGAAGCCCTGGAGTATCACATATACTTTCGTGTCCTTTCGGGCATTCTTGGACCCTTCCCCGGCGGTACCTGCTAATGTTACTTCAATGCCACGGTCTTGGATCGTCTTAGTCGCTAATGCAACAGAAGAGCTCTTTAATTCATCAACCTTCTCAAGGCAGGCGTGGATTATCATCCCACACAGACGGCATCCTGCATCAGCGCTTTTGCGAAGCTCTGCGATAGTTCCGTGGTGAATAACAGACTGGTCTTGGCCCGGATCAACTAAGCGGCATAGTTCCCGACACTTGACGCATATCATCCTGACAAATTTTCTGATGAGGAATCCTATCTGTACTGCTGTCACCCCGATAGCGGATTGAAGCTCGCATCAAAGATCTCACGACGGTGGGGGATCGTCATAATGGCACTTCCGAGATGTAATTAGCTGATGGACTTTAGCGTAGGGCGCGGGTGACTGCATCGACGCTGTTCAGGCTAGGCAGAAAATAAGCGAAGAATATGAACTGCTACTCTCCAATGTTACTTTTATTACTCCACTTTTGAGGCAGAGCGGCAGATGTGGCTACGCCTATGTTACCATGCATGTAGGTGTAGCCCGGCTCTTCATTGGTTAACGCCCACGCGCTGAGACCTCCTTCTCCCTATAGCTACAGGATACAGGCTACAGCTATGCGAGCTCCCTGTAAAGTCCATTAGCTACGAACCTGTGAGGCTGGAATTGCACGATAATCCTGGCTCTTCCTCAGATTTATTGCACCACTTCAAGCCTTCGTCAGAGACAGCGCTTCATTCTCAACGGATGTTAGGGGTCACCCCGCTATCAAGTCGGAGATCAACCGGGGGACAGCTTAGACATGGCTGGGTATCAAAACGTCTACCACACCCAAAACACACAGGCAAACACGCACACGCGCCACGCAGAAGCCAGATACACACATTACACTACACCTTTCAGTGTGGGATTTGTACCGACTCGTCTCTGCCAACGTAGATAGATGCGTGTAGCTACTACTTTGGCAGCCGGTGTTTATACTCTATCGCGAGGGCTTTCAAGCGCTGTGTCCTCGTCCCCTCTCATTTGTATTGCTAATCCCTTTCCGTTCTCCTTAGATTCTGAGATAGAATCCTGGGTTGAGTTTGACGGAAAGGTCAGGTAAGTTATAGTAAGATCTAACTCAGTTGTGGGAGCTAACTTGTAACAAGCTCTGCATAAGATGATGCTAGTATTATCTTATAAAAATATGCCCGAAAGGACATCATGCTTTCTGTCCCCTTAAGCACCCGTGCTCCGTTTCATAGCTGGGCTGGACAACCTTTTTTTTTTTTTTTTTTTTTGACAGGGCCGCCGAGAACCCGGAACATCCGCTCGTACAGCCTTGGACGATACCGTGCCTTTATCCGCTCACAGTCCTTCGTTTCCGCTCTTACTCCCTCTACTGGCTGTCGCCCTGGCCCTGCCGCTAATGGCCTGCCTAAGGAGTAAGCCAACATTATGAGCCAACGCTGATCGGTCCTCAACGGTGGAGTCCTCGTGCTTGATACGTAATGAGTGGGTAGGCCGAAATGGGCAAACCTGGGCAAACTTAAGGTCCTGAGCTAGAAAGTTCAGCCTATGCTCCATCGCTAGCCTCGGTCTTCTAATATGATACAAAAATGGCTCGCCATATTTCAAATGTTATTGCTTTAATCGCAAGTTATGAGAACCATTAAGTACTGTTAAGTACGATTCAGAGTGAGGCGGTGAAGTTTCTCATCAATACTGTCCAGAGCCTGAGTGGGCAATGAGGCTTGATGGGCCGTAGCGAGCAGTACATATTCTTCCGTCTTGTACAAAACGCCGTCGCGTAGCGGTGTATGTCCTTAAGACCTGGATACGGCCATAGATATCTTGGTAGCCGATGGACTTTGTTTCCATCCCAAAACCTCCAATCTCGGAGGCTTCGATGCCGCGTAGGCATCATTGATAGGCAAGATTAGGTGGCATATTAGGGGCAGGTTTGGAGTATGCAATTTCTTTTAGGATCAGCGCCTGCATGGTTATTAGCCCGCCTCCATTCTTTTCAAGTAGCCTCACTAGCCTCCTCCCCCCTCTTGCCCATTTCTTCATCCGAGAGAAGCCTGCTTTCAATGATCTTCTTGTGCCTCATGTCGATAGTCACCAACAAGGTCTGAATGAGCGCGGGAGCATACCCGGAGCCCTCGAACAGGCAAAGCTCCGCTTCCAGGATCGTGTGCACGTTATTGATCACTTCCAGCTCCATAGCTTCATTCTGTCCCTCACTGTCCTTGCCTGCGTCCTCGTTTTCGCCGTCTGATTCTAAATCGTGGATCTGGAGGTGGTACTCTGGGTCAAGAACTTTACTCAGCCAGCTACTGCGAGCCCACCTGACCACGATGCCGATGATGGCGTCAGCAGACATCCACGTCAGCGCTACCCAAGCTGCAAGCTTTTTCTCTTCGGAGCTGGCCTCGTACGTCTCCCGGGTCATCCGAGTGACCCCGTCCTCAGCGAGCAGCTCGTCGACCCGAACCCACATGGGCTTGCATACCGTAAATGTCTTGAGGTTGGGGAACCCGTGGAATCTGATGGGGGTCTCCGGCGGGACGTCCTCATCCCATAGTGACAAGCCGGCCGAGCAGTGGAAGACCATAGACCGTATCCACTCGCAGACGTGTGGAGATGGAAACTGGAGCGGCTCCTCCGGCGAGTGGCTCAGGTACGTGATGTGGAGCTGAACGTTCGCCGTGAGGATCGGCCAGAGCTCCGCATAGATCTGCTTGCAGGTGAATAGCAAACCAGCCTCGACTAGCGTCATCTCGGCTCCCCCGCTGAAGTCGGCCGCGTACCGTAGGTAGGGCTTGCGGGGCCAGGTGCAATACGTGCGCCAGATCTGTAGCCGCAGCTCGGCCGGCAGGCCGAGGAGTGTCGCGCCGCTGAGAGACGGCGTTGTCTGTTCGGAGGGACGTGTACCCGGCTTTCCGGAATCCATGGCAGAGTCCGAGCTGTTATTGGTCATTGGGTCCATGGTTATTAGATCCCTTTCTGCCGATCCGCGAGTCACCTTCGGACATGTATGTGTTTATTTAATACCCGGTGCTGAGGACGAGTGCCAGGGGAATTTGGGTTTTTTACACGACCTTAGAAGCGGATGAGCGGTGAAGAACCGACCTATTAAAAGTTGCGATCACGGAAAGGCCGGAGCCTGCCTTGGCATTTTGCAACAGTTACGACGTCAGTTGTAAAATTCACGGGGAGAGCCGCTCAGTCTCCGGCGAGCTCTTCTCAAATTGTCAATTTAAATTGTCGTTTATTCAAGAGTATAAATACGACGATGTTTGTCAAGGAAGCCGGCATATATATCGGGTGCTAGGTTCACGTTATCTAGCTCGAAAAATCCAATGTGGTGAACCTGTGGGATCGCCTTTTACGTCTATTAGCAGGCTCATCACCCTATTACGACCACCAATCTACCTCGACTTCAGCAGGCGGGTGCAGGGGTGAATGACAATAATATCGGCATCCGAGACAGCCTGAGTAGGTAGGTACTGCAGAACGGAAGCTCTCGAATGCTTCGATTGGTGATGAGCGCCAATACGCCAGATTCTGCTGTGTTATGTCAAACCTGAGAAGTTGGTCAGCATATGCATACATTCCGCGTCCCGGTTTTCTCGCATCTCTTAGTATTACTTCGCTTTCGCCCTATAAAACCTGCTCAACTGTCGAGTTGGTATACACGACCAATCATCACACCACCTACATGGCAGCGAAAAGATGGCTCAATCAGCGCATAACCAATATATGCCAGGCCACAAGGCTTCACAAGTCATACACCACGAATGGCGGACAGCGGAGAACAGCGCGGCATACCTACTGCCGAAGCTCGAAGAGATGCGCAAGCAGAACCACAATCTGAGACTCCTAGACGTAGGCGCCGGCTCGGGAACCATCTCCGTAGGCTTGGCGAAGCGCGTGCCCGAGGGCTTAGTCACGGCCACCGACCATTCGAACGCCATCCTGAAGCGCGCGGAGGGGTTCGCGAAAGCCGCCAACGTAAAGAATATGCGGTTCCAGCCAGCCGACGCCTACGAACTGCCGTTTCCCGACGCGAGCTTTGACGTCACGCACTGCCACCAGATGCTCTGCCACTTGGACGCCCCCAGCGACGCCTTGCGGGAGATGCTCCGGGTCACGAAGCCCGGGGGCATCGTTGCGGCTCGCGAGAGCGACCTGGAGATGCAGTGCATCTGGCCCGAGCTGCCTGGGGTCTTGCGTTTCAGCGAGGTGTTCAAGGCCACGCACGAGGCTGCTGGCGGATGCAGTACCGGTGGCCGGCAGCTGGTCTCCTGGGCACTCAAGGCGGGTGCGAGCCGTGACCAGATCACGGCTAGTTACGGGACGTGGTGTTATAGTGCACCGAGCGACAGGAAACTCTGGGGTAAGCTTCCAACCCCACTTCCCCCTTCGAAACAATGCGGTACAGAATCTAATTAGAATCACTCAATGTAGCCACTGCGATGGCTGAACGGATCCGAAACGGCGAGATCCGTAAGAAGGCTATTGAGCTCAGTCTAATCACTGACAGCAATGTGGAGGAAATGGCGGCGGGTTGGGAGGCATGGGCCGAGAGAGACGATGCAAGTCTGGGAATGATGCATGGTGAGATTCTCATCCAGAAATGAGCCTACGGGGCTCTGACAATCACCATGCCCTTGTTTGCGATTTGACCTACTGTTCCGCTAGGAGGTTTTGGGACCACCATGTTCTACGGACGTGAGAAACCGAGAATAGGCTTGTCAAGAGGGTGAGCCCGTTGCGGTACGTTGCGCTAGGGTTGATACTCCGGTTAACGAATATTCAGCTCTGCATTTGCCACGTTGGAGCACGAAGAATCGGCAAATGTCATATAATAGATTTAGTCCAGGAGTTGAATCTGCTATCGAATATCATTACCGCATATCTATGCCTATTCCATCTAAGTGGACTGCAGGACTACCTGTGCGCCTTCAAGCCCATCTGCCTCGGCCGAGACGGTTATCTCGCCGGAAGCCCCGGCCTCCGAGCGGACAATAGCAAGCGCAAGTCCGCTGAACGCCTTTCGTGTCAGGCTCGGGAATTCAGTGAAGTCGCCAGGGTTGCCATTATCTGTCGACACGATCTCACCCGGCCCAGAGATGGAAAACGTGATGCTGTCGCTCGCCTCCGGAACGGTGTCTCCGTTCTCGTCGACGACCGCGACGCTGATGAAAGACAGGTCGTGGCCGTCGGCGCTGATAGTAGTGTGATCGGCCGTCATAGTC
This sequence comes from Monosporascus sp. CRB-8-3, assembly GCA_004155055.1. Classification (NCBI taxonomy): domain Eukaryota; kingdom Fungi; phylum Ascomycota; class Sordariomycetes; order Xylariales; genus Monosporascus; species Monosporascus sp. CRB-8-3. The sequence goes on from QJNZ01000466.1 coordinate 55,869, forward strand.
AGCTTTGCGGCGTCCCCAACGGTCTTCCTGGTGTCGACGGCCCACTCGGCCCCGTCCTTGTACGTGACGACGCGGAGCTCGCCGGGCTCGTAGGTTATGTCGTCCCACCTGAAGCGGTAGTTCGATGGCTCCCGCTGCAGGCGGCCGGCCGACTCTCCGTTGACGAAGAGTTCGGCCTCGTCGGCGGAGGAGAAGACGTGGACCGGAGTGACTTCACCCACGCGGTCAGGCCATGTCCAGTGAGGCAGGATGTGTGCTATGGGCCTACTACATGTTAGTAACCTATTTACCAAAAGTGGAAATCTATCATCTGAGAACTCAAGATTTCTTTTCCCTGGGTGCTTGAGCTATGCCCGGGGGAACCTGACTGAGAGGGGTAATAGGAAAGGGGATCGTGCTACGTACTATCAATTGGTTAGCCATTTTAGCACAAAACGGAACTTGAACAGAGATCGCAGGGAACGCTATGAGTATGCTTGTACTTACCAAGTCAGGGCGCCAGCGAGCCTGGTATAGATAAAAGCGGTCTTTCTTGAAGCCAGCCAGATCGATGATTCCAAAATAGGAGCTGCGGGCCTCGGTGTCGTACGGCGTGGGCTCGCCAATGTAATCCCAGCCGGTCCAGACGAACTCGCCGGCGACGTAGGGGTGCTTGTCCTGCATCCCGAAGACCTTGTCGGGGGATGCGCCCCAGCTGACGGCGTAGAGCTCGTAGGCGCTGACGAGCAGGTTCTCTGGGTCCACGCCGGCGTTGCCGCCGTCCTGCACGCCGACGTTCGAGTGGTTGGCGGGCGTCACGGGGAAAATGTACGTCCCGCGCGTGCTGACGGCCGATGAGCTCTCGGTGCTCAAGATCACCTTCTCCGGGTACGCCGCGCGGAAGCTCGGGAACGCCGAGTTGAACGACTCGCCGTGGCCCTCGCCCTGGTAGTTGAGGCCCACGACGTCGCCGGCGTCGGCGAAGCGACTGCCTGCCTGGGCCCTATTCATGGCCGCGCCCGACTTCCGCGTCGGGTCCTCGGCCTTGACCATGGCGTGCAGCTCCTCGGCCATTGCGCCGCCGGAGTCTTCCGTCTGCTCTACGATCTCGTTGCCGTAGCTCCAGGAGATGATAGAAGGGTCTGTGATAATGCGAGTCAGTGTACTTCCTAACATTTTTCTTTTCCGGCGCTGCAAACAAAGAGAGGGAAATGGGGCCAGCATGTACTTACGATTGCGGTCGCGCCGGATGAAAGACCGGAGGTCCTGCTCATGCCAGTCCTCGAAGTACAAATGATAGTCGTCAGATATTTTCTGTCTCCTCCAGACGTCGAAGATCTCATCTTGTACTAGGAACCCAAATCGATCCGCCAAGTCCAGCAACTCGGTGGCGGGTGGGTTGTGCGACATCCGAAGCGCATTACAGCCCAATTCCTGCAACAGCTCCAACTGCCGCTCCGCCGCCCTGAGGTGGAAAGCGGCCCCGAGAGAGCCCAGGTCGTGGTGGTTGTTGGTACCCTGAATGCGCACCAGCTTGCCGTTAATGGATATCCCCTTATCTCCATCGTACGTTACGGATCGGATGCCAAAGGGCGTTTCATAGACGTCGATGACTTCCCCGTCGGCAAGAAGCTTCGTAATAGCAACGTACATGTTCGGCTCCTGTTCCGGTGGTGGTCCCCAGAGCAAGGGGTTAGCTATCGTCGTTGAGGCATTGACGGTGTGTCTACTGGATGCCATCGCACTCGTTGTCGTCTGCGGGAATGTAGCCACGACGTCTCCTCCGGCTCGCCCAGTTGCCGTGTCGAGCACATAGACGTCAGTTACCACATCCACCTCGCGACTGACATTCCTCTTGTTTTCGATCTCCACGGTCAGGTCCAGATCGGCCGACTCGGCGGACACGGCTGGCGTCGTGATATACGTTCCAAACTGGCCTACATGTGTTTGGTCGACCTTGACGAGCCAAACATTCCGATAGAGGCCGGCGCCGGGGTACCAGCGCGAGAAGTTCAGTGGGTTGTCGAGTCGAATGGCCAGCATGTTGTCGCCCACCTTTACGTACGGGGTGAGGTCCAAGCGAAAGGAGGCGTAGCCGTAGGGCCATCCACCAACAAGCTCGCCATTCAACCAAACGGCGGCGTTGGACATAGCCCCGTCAATATCCAAGAAAATGGACTTATCGGCGTCGGCCGAGTCTATCACCAAATTTCGGCGGTACCAGCCGACCCCGTTGATAGGCAGGGCGCCCATACTGTTCGGGATGCCAGGCGCGTTGAAAGGCCCCTTGATGGCCCAGTCATGCGGAAGATTCACGGCCTCCCAGTCACTGTCGTCGAAAGAGGCCTGTACGTACGTGACGTTGCTGCCCGGAGGAGTCCCCGACGGGCGCGTATGTTGGGTACCGGTGACGACGAACTGGTTGCCCGTAGGAAAGATCCACTCCTTCATTACGTCGTAGGACAGCGAGTCAGGGTTCGACGCGAAACGAGAAAAGCGCCAGTCCCCGTTGAGGCTGATGCGCTCCCGGCCGTTCGGCGCAGTTGGGTATTCATTGGAAACTCTCCTGGTGACGCCAGCCTCGGCATCTTGGGGATGTGCTAGCAGCACGAGCCCCGACAGGACGAGCCCGTAGGCACTATACAGCATTCTCGCAAGTGGCCCCATGTTGGATGAGGAGCAATGTTCGCCACGACGAAAACCGTGGGCGTGCCTCCACCTCTTATCTAGAAGTCGAGCCTGCCAAGTACAGAGGGCCTAGAATTATCGTAGCGGAGAATCTTCCCCATGGCGGCTACGGCTCCTAATTGCCCAGGACAACAGTCGTTGTGAACGCATTGCGAAGCCGCCATCTGTGACGTATGGAAGCCCGGAATGGCACCACACTTTCTCGGGTACCGGGTTATTTCAAGTCGAATAGCCGAAAGAATAAGCTTGGAAGTTGGGCTTCCTTGAATCTCGTTGCTTCGATTCTGCCTATGATTGGAGCGAATATGACAACCATAATAAACATATCATGGATCCCCACAGTATGCCGATCGACATGCAACACGGAAGTCATGAGGGGTAGAATATGCGGGGGACCCTCGACAATATAAGCCGGGATAAGGAAAGGGGTTGAAGCCCAGATCGAACCGATTGGGGAACGTTATATCCGACGCTCGGTAAATGGAATATACATATGCGGAGGCCAGGGACAAGGTTTGCTTGACCTCCTCAATGCCGAGGATCTTAGGAACTGGCGGGTAGGTACAGCCATGGTTATTCTGAACTCAAATGCATATTGTCTTTACACATAAATGAAGGTGGTTTTACGTGCATCCAGTGTCATTATACCTGGAATCGAATTCCTTAGATTAATCATTGTAAGAACAGTACTTCCAACACGCATGGTTGAACCGGTGGTGGGGCCGGGACTCAGAACAAATAGTCGGATCCGGCACACGGTCTTGGCAGCCCCATGCCATGTGACGGCGCTCATATCTATGGACAGGCAGCACAACTATTAAAAATGTGACATCAGTTGAATAAGTTATGTGGGAAGAGAAAACAAGGCTGTAATACCATGTTCCCCGTCGAAGTCCATTCCAACGGCCGTCATGCCAAGGCGCTTTTCCGAAGTGGTCATCATGAAAGGCTGAAGACTACAGAGCTCAATTACAGAATTTCCAGTCAAGTTCAAAGCCTCCGATGGAGCTTTAGATTAGCTAATAAGGAAAAGGAAGCCCATGCCTGGCAATCTCACAGCGTACCTCCGCAAACCTAAGGGGATACACAGCGGCACAGGCCTGCCACTCCCTCTTGACGTCCTCCAGATCATGTCTATTGGGCCTCAGGAACAGGCCCCGATCTCTCAGAAACCTATCCAGCTGGCGGTAAAGATCGCGGTCGGCAGTGGGACAGTTGTTGTCGGCCTGCGCGTAGAGGTCCCAGGCCCATCTGATGGACATCTCCGCGCCGCGGCGGGCGATACTGCTGTTGTGTCTGCAAGTCTCGCAGGGCTCCTCGTCGGTGATCTTGTCCACATGGTTCGCCCCTGTGCATGCGTCCATCGCGGGGCCCTTGGGGCAGGCGAAAAACCTGATGCGGGGAGTGCCGTCTCGTTTTGCGCCGCATTGCTTGCAGCGCCAGTAGTAGTGCTCGACAGTGCACATCCTTGCTGTAGTTTTGCCGTTGTATGAGGGACTCAGGGTTTGCCGCTTGATGTGGCAAGTAATAAAGTGCTATTCGAGTCGAAGACTCTGAAGAAAGGCTGGAAAAATTGGCAATGGAGCGAGGTAGCTAGCTGCATATAAATATCCTCTCAGTCCCAATGACTCGAAGAGGGCTATTGACATATTCACTACATGCGACTCGTATTACGCAGTACGCCACTATAGGAGTCATCAATAAGGACGAAGTGATTATATCTGTTACGACTGCCCGAGGTAGAATAACACTTTCTTAAATCGCAATAAAGGAGGTGTGACAAGTTCTGCTGCTCACAGGAATTTCAGCAGACTTGCATTGTCCGCTTAGTTGAGTAACGGAAGCCGCTTGCTTCTCATATACTTGTCATCTTAATTTCGCACAGCTGTTCGGCACTTTCAGCGAAGGAGATGAGGGTTGAAGAGAGTATCAGCATCATCCGTTATAGCAACAAGGAATTTACAGTACAGTCTGGACCGGGGTCAAATGGCGTTCACCCAATGCGAGCATAGAACCTCGATAAGAATGACAAGAGCTCTTACAACATATCCTCTCGGGCGAACAAGTAAGCATTCCACTCCCAGCAGCTGTCCCAAAAACGGTGCCGTGGGCGGTCTTGAGGAACACTCTTCTCGGATCACTTAGTCCAGACTAGAAAGGCGAAGGCACGCGCTTCCTCGTTATCGGTACCAGCCATGAGACATGCAAGGAGTATTCATCGAGGACAGTGGGAATGCAGCCTCCCCTGAACCCCAGAAAGTCGCTCAGGAGGAAGAGCAGGAAGAGAGTATGAAATACCATGATACACACCTCGAGAGCGCGTTCAGCTGTATCAGCTTAAGCGTCGGGTAGTCACTTTTAGCGTGCATAGCCATGGCACCTGGGCGCGATAGCTTCGTTGTCGATCAACCTTCATCACCCCAAAACTCCACTAATTTGTATGTACCGATTCAGCTCCTCTAACAATTATCATTTCAGTATGCTCCATATTTATGTGGGTCGACCCCAAATCCTAATCCGGCTATTGGGTCTAATCCTTGCGCACCAAAAGTTACCCGTACCTGACGCTTAACCAGATACAGCAGTTAGGAACGCTCACTCTAGCTTCTTAAGGATTGGATTGCTCTACCCATTTGGGGTAAGGTAGCTGGACCACCTATAATCTGGCCTCGGCTTTCTTACTTGATCCTCCTATCGTCGATTCTCATGAGCGACGGAAACCGCGGGCCCCAAGTAGTTCTAAGGTTGCTGCTGCTGCTGCTGTTGTTTTACTTCTTTAATAATAATCCTCTCGGGGGTATGTATTAACAACATTAATGTTTGCTTCTCCTTCATTCACTCTTTTATCATCGATATATAATCAATTAATTCCTTAATTCACGGAATTGCTTTTTGGTACTTTGGTGCCATCGATTGCTACAACATCCATTCGTTCCATTTCTATCGTGACTATCATGGTACGTCCGTTCAAAATGGCTTCCTCTGTCTCAGAAGAACTTCTCAACGATTCTCCCGACCAACCGTTGAGCCACATTTTGAGCTTGGTAAGGACGGGATCAACGATTAGACTTGCTTTCAAGCAGGAATGCCTTGTGGTCGATGGTGATTATTTTGTCCCTACCTCGGTTAGAACTTCTAGCACTGACGCAGCCATCTTGAACCGGCCAGATCCACAAGAAACCAAGAAGAACCGTCCCAGATTCTGCGGTCTTCGTCTCAGTCCCCCGGTCGGACATGAACGCGAACTTACGGTTCCTTTCTACAACATCCTCTGGGCGCGGCTCCACAACGGTCTTCTCATTATCGACTACGCGCACCCAGCTAAGACCCGTATCCGCCCCGAACGCCTCGTGTACCCCCAGGGCAACGTCGGTAACGAAGAAGCCGAAGCCTGGGTCGAGGCCCTCCTCAGCCGCGCGTACGGCCGCGCCCAGCGCCGCAAGCGCGCCAAGGTCCTCGTGAACCCACACGCCGGACCTGGCAAGGCCCTCAAGATCTGGGAGAGGGAGGTGCGGCCCTTATTCGTGGCCGCAAACATGCAGCTCGACACGGCATTCACGACGTACTCGGGCGAGGCAGTAGAGGTCTGCAGGGACCTCGACATCAACGCCTACGACGTCGTGATAGCCTGCAGCGGCGACGGGCTGCCCCACGAGATGTTCAACGGGCTCGGGAAGCGTCCCGACGCGCTCCGCGCGCTCCGCACCCTCGCAGTCGCCCATATCCCCTGCGGCAGCGGCAACGCTATGAGTTGTAACCTGAACGGGTCCTATAAGCCCACCGAGGCGGCGCTTGCGGTTATCAAGGGTGTGCGAACCCCGCTGGATCTCATGAGTGTGACGCAAGGGGGCACCGGCAAGGACTCGGAGACGCGGCGGACGCTTAGCTTCCTCAGCCAGAGCGTGGGGATCATTGCAGAGAGCGACCTGGGGACCGAGAACATGCGCTGGATGGGAGCTATGCGCTTCACTGTCGGTGTTGCGCAGCGCATGTTGCGCAGGCAGATTTACCCATGCACTGTTGCCGCCAAGGTCGAGATCGATGACAAGGCAGGTGTCAGGGCACACTATCGTCGTGAGAGGGATGCACAAGCGAACAATAATATCAATGTGCCGAGGGAAGGCGAACGGCCAGAGGCGCAAGATGGTGGTGTCGGGAGCCCCAATGCGTTGGATGCTGGTGAAGGGTTGCCCCCGTTGAGGTACGGAACGATAAATGATAAGGCCCCGGATGACTGGGTAGTCTTGCCAACGGAAAGAATGGGCAACTTCTATTGTGGTAACGTAAGTCTGCTCACTCATTCGCCTATGCGTTCCCGTTCGCGCAGACACCGCAAAGAGTAAACTGACACGATCCCAGATGGCATACATGGCCCCAGACGCCAACTTCTTCCCCGCAACAAACCCGCACGATGGTATGATGGACCTCGTTATGAACGACGGCGACATCCGCTTGTACAAATACCTAGAACTTATGACGTCAGTCGAAAAGGAGAACTTCTTCGAGCAGCCGCTGGTGTCGTACCGCAAGATCACTGCCTACCGGCTCACGCCGCGCGACCAAGCCGACGGGTACATCAGCATCGATGGGGAGCGCATCCCCTTCGAGCCCTTCCAAGTCGAGATCCACCCCGGCCTTGGCACGGTCCTGTCGAAGAACGGGAAGTATGAGGCGAATGGTCCCCCCGGATGGGACAGAACACCGCAAGGACAGCCCCGTAATGATTAGGTGTAGGTATAAATAAGGAACAGCGAAAGAGGATAAAACATGCGATACCCAATCGAAGCGGCGTAGAGGTTTTATTATATTTATACAACTGGTACCGCGCGCGTTGCACATTACTGTTCATATATCTAATAAAACAGCGCTTCTAATACGCATTCTCGATGAAACTTTTTCATTTCATTGACCTGTGAAAGTAGACCTTCCCCAAACGCCTAAACTCCATCCCTACCTGATACCATCCATGTCTCTTTTTTTTCAGGTCAACAGGGGTGTCAGTCCTTAAATCCACCCCAGCCGTCCTCGTCGTCCCCGCTCTCGTCGGCATCCCCATCCCCCCGCGATTTATTCCACGGCAGCCTCTCGTCCGCCAGCGACTCCTTGGCTCGTGCCCGCACGGGCTTGCTCGGCGACTTTAACTGCACCAGAACCAGCTCGCGCATGCGGCGCAGGAACGCCAGGTCATCCTCGCTGTCGCCCTCCTCGCCGCCAAGGAACCCCGCCCTCTCGACCTCGTCGACCCAGATATCCAGCACGTGCAGGCGCAGGCCGACGGGCATCTTGGACAGGTCGCCCGAGGTCTCGAGGGGCCACTCGGCGAAGAGCCTCAGCAGGGCGTCCTGCCTCCTCTCCTTCTCTCCCTTCGCACCGGCACCCGCATCCCGGGCCCACGCCACGCCGGCCCCGAACACGCGGCGCACGAGCAGCAGGAACTTCTCGAGCCGCAGCACGTCGATGCCCGTCCACTCGCGCGCCATCGTCTGCCAGAAGGCGGCGAGCCACTGCGTCACGGCCTCCTCCCCCTCCGTCGGGGGTAGCGCGGACTGTAACGAGGCGAGCTCCGCGCACAGGTTCTGCTGCGGCACCGGCCGGTCGCACATCCACAGGCTGTAGAACAGGCCCTTCCACAGCTTCAGGTTGTCGGGGTGCGTGCGCGGCCGCGCTGAAGAGGAGGAGAGGAAGGTGCGGAGCGTCGAGAGGGCTTGGGTCCGTGTTTTGCGGTCTGGATGTCGCGGGGATGGAAGTGTTAGCCTTGGTGACTGGTGAGAGAGCGGAGAAGATACGTAGCGAGGGGGGCGGGACCTACCGCTCGATGCGAGGTGTTTTATGAAGGGCATACTCTGCTCGTCGGCGGTCGCCATTGTGAGGGTGGTCGACCGGCTCATTAGCCGGCGGGCGGTTAATCAAGGGTGTCGCCTTTATGGAAACCGGCAGAATGCGCTGATGTATACTGGCAGATGCCCTCGAAAACTGGCTCTCGTTGGGGTAATTGCGCGCGTGGTGAGTGCTTCTAAAGCTCTACAGTTTTATCAATTGCTGTTTCTCTCTTATCGATGGAATCTCAATTGAGGATCAGAGAAGGCTTTCCAAAATTTTGGACCACACGAGCATCGCTTGAGAGAGTTTTAGTGGGGAATGCGGAATTGGTTCCGGTTCTTCGCCGTAATGGGACTAGCGCGTTCCGGTCTTGGCGAGCTTATGGGGATAGGGGGGGCTGCTTCTATAGAATAGACTTGTCATCTTCTGATTCTTGGTATTTTCTTCTTCCTTTTCCTTTTTTTCTTTCTTTCTTTCTTTTCCTTTATTCTCAAAACATGATGGACATAGGAAATTGGGTTTGGAAGAATGAATCAATCGTGGGTAGGGATGAGGGAGTAGAAAAGTGAGGCGGTGCCAAAGCCCTTCATCTACTTCAGTTTTCCTCCTGCCGAACTGCGACTCATCTTCTGGGAAAATACACCGAGACAACAACCGCGTACCGGCGGCCACCTATTCGGATGTAGTCGACGGCTCGGAGGTACGTGGCTTCGACAGCGCAAGGGCTGGTGCAGTTTGTCGGAATCCAACCGAAAGCCGGGGGTCGGGGGATCTCTGGGCAATTAGGGATTTGCGGGATTCCATCAATCCCGGAATTCACAGCCACCGCCTGTTGCACCGTGACTGGAATCACTCTTCCAGGTGGAACGCGCGGACCGAGTTCCTTTCTCGGCCCGGTAGCCCGCCATGCGAAGGAGGTTAACCGGTGGTTCGCGCCGCATCGCTACGGTCGACGGGGCTTGACGATCCCGGCGGCAGCTTCGTCCGGGTGCTTCACCGGGCTAACCCTCTCGTTTAGTTTTAGGTCGCGAGCGTTGAGCGCATATGTCTTAAAGAGCAGGCTTTTACGGCTCTGTTCCTGTGCCTAAAGCGCCGTTTCCTTGAGCAATGATTTACCCGTTCCGACATTGTTTGCCTTGGAGTGCCAACTCCTTCTGAACCGAAGATACAACCACCTCCTAAGCCAGTATACAGAACTCTCAAGTCCCATACTCAAGTCCCTGCCTAGGTACGCCTAGTAACGTTGTTGTTGATTCAGATGTTGGTTGCAGTGCGTCGGGCTGAAGTGGGTCACGTTGTGTTCCCAGCAGCAAGGGGGATCCACGGGAGAAGCGATAGGGGTGCACGAAGCATTACCAGCTATGGGACCTTCCCCGAACTCCGGGAGCGATTCGTCAGCAAGCCGTGGTGCCAGTCGTAACCAAGCAAATCCGTTAGCATTGACTCAACACGAGCTACCTCCAACCGCAACACATACTCAACCACCAAGTAGCACCTCCAGGGCATGCCCTCAGGAGGCAGGACGCTCAGCTGCTCAACATCGTCCGCCTAATGGTTTCGCCAATGAATATCCTCAGACCCCCGGGAAACGTCCGCTCGTTCAGTGCGAACTTGACCTAAGTTCATGGCTGCGGGAGAGAGTATCTTGTTCGCCGCATTCGCGGAGTCGCATGACAAGATCCAGGGGGGCAAGGCGTAAAGCCCTGAGTTGCCCCTTTACTGAGGTTGAAACGCAACTGGGACGAAACGTAGCCTGTCGATGGATTTCCAAGCGAAACTCCGGTCATGGACGAGAGGAATTGCGAACGTCTTTATGGTGGAATAACCTAGAGTAGGGTGTAGGGTCTCGGGATCTGCTGGATATCACCGTCCATTCCAGGCGCAACCGGCATGAATCCTAATTCTGCTCCGTTGTACTGCTCCCTGGATATGAGATATAACCGGTCGCGTAGAATTTGGGCGGAGTTTGAACTTACATGATTCAGAAGTTGTGAAGCAACTCGTTTAGATCGCCATCTTTCTCTCAGTAGCCCCTGACGGGGCTCCAAAAGCGACATTATGCCCAGCTCGCCTTCAATAGTAAGGCAAGGGTGATCGTCAGGTCCGACTCCGTGTTTTTCTAGTCGGTATTGCATGCAATCTTCCCAAGACACCGTCTTTTCACCACAGACTTCGCATGGCGGTCTAGGTGTCTATTAATCGCTAGTCTTATCACGAGCGGAAGCATGGTTGGACCTTACATCTTCGTCTGCATTGATCGGATCAGGGACCCATATCTTTTTCATCACTGTAAACGACAAAGGTTGAAATGCCGCCGTCGGCGCCGAGGGACTGTCTCATCTCCTCGACGCCAGGCGGTACCGGCTTCATCAGGCAGCCATCGACATTCTTGGCCACGTAGACTTCGACCCAGTCGTAGCAGACGACAATCGCTGGGTATCATCGAAACCCGGCGCGCAGGCCTGAAGACGAGAACCTCACCGTCGACACCTTTGTCTCTGAAGCGTTGCGTGATCTCGGCTTGTTCGTTTGGCCGTATGCCATTCCCCTCGGTCGGATTTATATTGTTGGACAGGAGGAATTCGTCAAATTAGCCACGCTAATCTCGAAACCTTTGACAAGTGAGACTAGAGGCATTGCGACGACTATGGTGATATCTGAATTGAAGTTGAAAGGTTGCCTGCTGATCCTCCTCGAGAGTTGCAAGTGGTTAGTTACGTTGGTGGCCAGGGTTCCGCGCCCAAGGCATGGCTGGTTACATCAAAGAGAGAACTGAAATGTTGGTTAAGTAAGTGATGGATGTAATTAACCGACGCGGGGGCCAGCGGCCGGGTGGAATGTAAGCGCAGCGATGGAAACAAATCAATTCCAGGAGCCAATTATCGGGGAAGACAATCGATTCTGATGGGGATTTTGCTAAATACTGTTTATATAGTCACTCGAACCGTGATCTGATTGAGACTCTATATACACTTGAACCTCTATAGCGAAATATAGGTATTTTGTAAGGAGGGTATGAGATATTCCTCTCCTGCTAAACATGGTCTCCTCCCAGCGGGAACTAACCCAGCCTCTGTATTTCCGTATTGCGCGGGGACTGCGAAGCTACCTTGGGACCCCCGATGGCGCGATCGACATTTCACTGGACAAGACGTATGAGCTGTATTGCGGATACTAAAGATCCCTGCCAGCTGATCTGAGATGTTGCAGCAGCCCCTGCCCTCATTGGCCGTATCACACTGCATAATAAAACCAGGAGCAGTGTAGTTACCACATCTCAAATCCTAGGCTCATCAGCTTTGATTCTGATTCGCAGGTTTTGACATACTAACCCTGCTTCCTAATGGTCTAGGTTGAACTCTAAGGAGCTCGCCGCCGAGGAATCACAGGACTCGCGGCTCAAAGCTAATGCAATGTCATGCGGTATTAGTTGAAGAGAGCTCGGGAGTATGTATTGGCGCTCAATTCACAGTATCCCCATCCCTCGGTTCTACTCAGTCTTACTCCAGCTCAACTTGTGCCGGGGTTCTGGGACGCGCTCGCCGTAGGCAGTCAAGATGAAGGCGCTCCTAGTTATTATTTCTATGTTGTTCACTCGAGCATATAGTTACGAAGAAGCGGCGGACTTCGATGTCTTTCAAAAGCTCAAAAGCCTTGGAGTCGACATATCCGAAATCGACAAAGTGGCGAATGGGACCCTAGACTGCTTCTTTGCGGTGAGAACCCCCAAAAATTTTGACCTCGATCACCGACTAAGTAAATACAGTGTGACTCACTCGCCCGGAGCTTCGGCTCGGTGGCGGTCGCTCAAGCCGGACAGAGTTCCTTCAAAGAGTGGTTATCAGAGTTTTGGTCGGCGCAGCAGTCGGAGACGTTCCCGGCCTGTATTTTCCGCCCGTCAAGCTCTGAAGAGGCTGCAGCCGCAGTTCTCCTCGCCCGGTTGACCCAATGCGAATTCGCAGTCAAGAGCGGTGGTCACGCCTCTTTCGCGGATGCTTCGAATAGGAGAGACGGCCTGACCATCGACCTTGCATCACTTAATGAAGTAACAGTCAATGAGGACAGACGAGTCGTATCGATCGGCCCGGGGAACAGGTGGCATGATGTGTACTCGGCGCTTGAACCAGATAATCTCACGGTTGTTGGTGGGCGAGTAGCCTCAGTGGGTGTTGGCGGTCTTACGCTGGGCGGTAAGCAATGCTCTCTTTGGCCCCTAACTTTAATGAATCGCGTGCTGACGTGGCAGGTGGCATCTCGTTCTTTAGTAATCTCTACGGCTGGGCTTGTGACAACATCGTGAACTATGAGGTAGTCACGGCTTCTGGGGATATCATCAACGCCAATGCAACATCAAATGTAGGTGAAATCATCGTAGCTTAGAAGTTCTACCTCAAATAACCATGCTCTAGCCGGACCTGTTTTGGGCTCTCCGGGGCGGAGGTAACAATTTCGGGCTGGTCACTCGCCTCAATACATATGCGTACCCTCAGGGGCTCATGTGGGGCGGCGATAGAATTTTCCCCACCGCCATAAACTCATCTTTGATTCGAAAGTTCGTCGATTGGGGCCGAGGCAAAAATGGCTCGGTGGAAGATCCCAAAGGTGCCGTTATCATATCGTATAGCTACGACACAGGAAGCGCCACCTGGAGAGCTGTCAATTCTCTCGAGTACGCTGTACAGCAAGCCGATGGCAATCATCCCGCAGCTTTCGACAGTTTCTTCGACATGCCCAACCCAGTGTATGACAGCACAGGGACGAAATATCAGTCGCAACTAACACTTGAGTGGGACGCCGCTGGGCCGAACGGATTTCGCCAGACTTTTTGGACACTATCCTTCGTCTTGGACGAGCGGATTATCTCGGAGGTTCTCCAGATATGGTATGAGGAGACCGAGCCTCTCACGCGCCTTGACTTCACAATACAGTTCCCGGCACTCGCCTTTCAGGTCATAACGCTGTCCCAGATCGAGTACATGAGTCGGGCTGGCGGTAATGCTCTTGGGCTTCCTGGTACGAGCGAGCCCCTGCTCATCGTAAACTGGACGTACATGTGGGATGAGGCATCGGAAGACGACAAGGTGCTCGAAGCCTATGCTCGCATCCTGTCTAGGGCGAAGGCTGCGGGAGAAATGCTGGGCGTTAACCACCGCTACATTTACCAGAATTACGCTAGCCAGGTCGAGGATCCCATCGACGGATATGGGCCGGAGACTAAAGCTAAATTGCTGGCCATTTCTCAGAAGTATGATCCCACCGGTGTGTTTCAAAGGTTGCAACCTGGATACTTCAAGTTGGAACAGGCCCATTGAGTCCTAGTCGGGCTAAATGGAGCAGCTAACACCTGCGACATATGCCGAACCGAGCTATGGAACAAAACCAATAGTTTAGAACTTCAAGGCAGATCATCTTACGCGAGATCAGGATGGGCTAAATCACTTCTGGTCTTAGAAATGACCTATTAAGAAGGTGTAAGCTGCCTGGGATACTACGATATGTTGTGTGCCCACTCATAGATATGCAGCACAGGTTCTCAAATATCACGGTCGCTACAGGGGATATCGAACCCGCCATAGCCAGGTCGCTCACCATTTCAGCAAGTAATAAGCCTCGCAGCATCTCCGTGCTACTGGTCTTGTGAGTCCCCATACCGCACCCTTTTCCTCCTATCCACATTCACCTAGTTTCGTATGGGTATATTACGGCCCCCCTACCGCGTGAAACTTTTCTTCCGAACACGGTCTGTTGACTGCATACCACCGGCTAGGCTATTTGACGGCACCACCTGTCCAACAAATCTGTGGCAGGAAAAAGGAGAGCCTTTGGCGGATGAAGGTGTATCGCGCGAGGAGGCTACTCGATCCCTGGACTTGACTTAGTTCCTCGCTAGAAATAAAAACTGTGCGTGGTGGGAAATGGCTCAGGTGTGATATATATACCTATCCAAATCCAAGGAGCCCTATCCAGGAACCAGACATTGCAGCCAGGCAAGATCTAAGCGACACGTCAACCAGTTTTTACGAGAATGCCTGTGTCTGGGTGCTGGGATATATGTCTGCTTTAGCACCTGTCTGTAATGTGGATTGGAAGTCTCTTAAGTCTCCAGGCGGCGACCCGTCGCTGGTCCAAGGGCTTACATGGATAACAACCTTGTATTGCAACGGAAAAATAGACATCGACTCAGTCATGAGTGTTTCAGATGAATAGCTTATGCCTTAACGGTTCTAATGCGGGAACAAGGCGATGTGCCAACGTCCGAATGGGCCGCAGGGACTCAAACGGCAACCCCGACGTGTGTACAGGTTACTTTTGCTTGGCTCGCATTTCCGACTACTTTGGTCCTGTTGAATGTTATATTCCTGGTTGAGGCCATCCGACGGTCGGTTAGGACGAAGGGCCGGAAAGGGGCCTGGAGATCGTCGACACTCGCAGCCGTGACGCAGAACATAGAGTTGATATCAGACGCGAATGTTGGGCGCAACAGCATGATCTTAACACCAGCGAGAAAGCTGGCTGAGAGAGCTGACAGGGTGGAGGTCTGGATTTCGAGAGGCGATGGCAGTTTGAAAGCTATATGAAGGTGGCGCAACCGCCATGTTTCCGCCGACATGTGTCTCCAGGAGTGCATTTATCTGCCGTCTGTAATGATAGACGGAAGAGACCATTCGAAATGTAACGGCAGTTTGTTCCCGGGCCATGAACGATCACAGGGGTGGAAAAATGCACATCAGGGTTCGAGATATTTTACTGCTTAGACCATTGAGCACGTAAGTCAATTGAATGATGAGCGGCCTGAGTAGCTGGACGCTACAGGTGCTTGGGATGGTTCACATCAGTCCAGATTGCGAGGAAGCTTATTTGACTGCTAGTTATTTATGGATCGCTAGGTCACTACCCTTCAGTATCTTTGCAAAGTCCCAAATGGTAACAATAGGGCTGGGATGTTTCCCAGATCGCATAGTTATTATGAGTAGCAGCCTGGGAAGTTGCCAGTATAACCCCTCAGGAACACCACAACGACTTGAGGTCGCCATAGGTGTGCGAATGTGGCAGAGACTTCTCCGGCAGCTTGGTTTTCAACACGACGAAGGCTGCTTGATCGCTCCAGGAGCACCCTACCGCCGGCCCACGGAAATACGCGCACCAAGGTGCGAACCAAATCTTTCTTCTGATCCGCGATGAGCGTTCCAACTCCATTGGTATAACGATGTGGGGAAATATTAACCCTGGTGTATTTCCTCAGCTGGACGACGAGCATAGTTTCACCCTCGTAGCAGCTTTAAGCGGTGAACAATGGTCATGCGGGTGAGACATGTATTATAACGGTGTTACTGTGAGATTTAAGACCTGATAGTGTCCCGCCATAGTGTGGGGCTTCACATTTTTCGGCACTCAGGGTCTGACAGTTACTCTGAGGGACATAGGAGCTCACGAGGATCCCTTCATTCTCCCCAAGGCCGAAGACGCACAATCTCTACTGGCTGCAGGGAAAACTGTAAAGCGCACCTGCTAGACTGCTTTTCAGCAACCATAGATCCGAAGCGGCAACTCACGATGTAGTCGTCTCAGCCTCGTACGTAGGACCGTGCTCCCCCTTACAGGACTAAAGTAAGACAGGTAACACCAGAAGCTTGTTCCCAGGGTGCTCAAAGGTGTGAGGTGGCAGGTAAGGCCGAGGATGATGTTCCACATGGTTCAAGTTCTCTCTGAGACCTCCGCCTTTTCCCAAGCTTGGGAATGGAGAACTATGTCAGAGCAGGGTTATCACATACACGCTCGAGGAACATAAGTACTCGAGTTCCCATGGCCTAACCCAGGAGCTTCAGTTGAGCACTCCTTATACGGCCTCGCGCAGATTTCCCAGTCAATCTCCCTCTAAGAACCCAGACCAATAACGAAGATGAAGAAAATCATCATCACCGCCGTTTTCGCCACCGCTGGTGTTGTCGTCGCAGACAGCTGCAACCGAGGCGGCGTCTACTGCGGCTCTTCGCTGCTGAGGAAAGGTAAGCCACCTCCTAGGCAGACATCCATACCTACCTTCCCCGTTCCTCCGACCTGCAATGCAATACACACGAGCGGTTAGGCATCTAACGGAGAGGCCAAACTGGTGTGCTAGCTAACGTACCTATTCTCCCCGCTCAGGAAACTACCGGGACCACATCAAAGAGACGCTCCAGGCGGCCGGGGTGTCGACGGACGAGCGCCACATCCAGAACTCCAAGTTCGATTGCCTCTCGGACGGCGATATCGCGTATAGGGAGTTCTGCTCGAACGGCTGCGGTGGGACCGATTCGACGGATCCCGATTACTGCCTCTAGATAGAGTTAGAGGGCAGATGGCCACATGCGCAGAGGTCAGTCATATGGGAAGGAGTGGAGGAGAGGTTATTACTCGATGTTTCTAGGAGCGCATGGCTAAGAGGGACAAGGGGGGGGGGTATGATGTTGTTTTTGAACTTTATTGAGAAGGGGCAATAAATTCTGGGAAGCATATTTGTAAGCGAAGCCATAAACCACTC